>CM035118.1:4822815-5042815 GCA_020205555.1 Panax stipuleanatus
ATACGGCACTATTCATAAATACGGTACTATTCACAGAAAAATTTAATTTTCTTCTATTTGTCCAAGTTGCTGGTTAAGGTTCCTATCTTAGATTGGATCCAAGTTTTGAGCTTTATTCTTGAATTTTGCTCCACAAAGTATTATTATGGAGTATTCTTGAACTTGAATAAATTCAATTACGAATCCCTAATCTTTGTCCTTTATCTCACTAGATTCGTTATTTATATTATTTTTCATCATTCTCAGTCCTAAATGGTGATATAACTGAATATCGTTGGCCTGTAGAGCAAAGATGAATGATTACCTGATGAATATCTTTGGCCGGTAGTGTAAAGATGGACAGGTGTTGAGATGAACATGACCAGTTGGTGATACAAATGAATATCTTTGGCCCGTAGTGCAAAGATGAATATTTGATTTGAGATGTATATTGATTGATGTTACAGGGATAAAATTTTGATGATGGACTTTTAAATCATAAAAGATAGTAGACTTCATTCTCTACTTAACTCTTCTAATGAATTGTTATTTCCGCTGCGAATATTGATCTAAAACTGGTTGTCCATTATATTTTATCTGATTTATTGAGGGCTAACGATAACTTGTTTTTCATTATCTTAGTAATAATATTCTTTACTGGGCTAGTTGAGCTCACCCTTTTCATCTATCGTCCTCTTCAGTGAATGAGAATGTTGCGGGAACTAGTCGGGGAACAGTGTGATGGTCAGAGTTAGATATGTAGAAGTCCTCAATATTTTATAAAATAGTGGGATAATAATTGTAATGATTAAGGGATGAATTTAAATGTTTATATTTCGTATTATATACGATTTGTATTGAAATTCACAGTTGTATGGTCGTAGTTCTCACGACCTTTTGATATAAAAGATTTGTATTTGGAATTCTGTACCATGTATTTGGCGACTCAGAATGGGTTGGTATTGAACCTATTTTTGGGGCCTCACAGTTGGTATCAGAGCTTAGGGATAAGATCTCTGGCGGAGATATGGGAATAGAACTAGGAGGGGAGAGACGAGTAAAACCTTCGCTAGTGTGTCCTACCTAAGCTTATTTGGTATTTAATTGGTCAGTTGGAGCATAGGGTTAATATGTGATATGTTAATTTGTTTAATTAGCCATTGTTTTATGACAGTATTTGAGAATGGCAGCTAAAATTGTTAACAATGGAGTGAATGAGACCGTGGAGACACCTTTAATCACCAACCAGGAGAACGTGCAACAGGAAGGCAATATTCCTCCTGTAAACAACACTACTGATAAGACGATGAACGATGGGATGTTTAGAAGCTTTTTGCAGTTCATGCAAAACCAGACGATAGAGACTCGTGTTCATAATACAGGTGAAAATAACAACTCGCGGCTTGTCACTGCCAAGCAGTTCAAAGAGTTGGGACCGCCAGAGTTTTTGGGAACGCCAGATCCAATCAAGGCAGAGACGTGGGTTAAGCAAATTACCAAGATATTTGATGTCTTAGGATGTACGGAGGAACAGAAGTTTCCATTCACCACATTTATGTTCCGTGGAGAGGCAGATTACTGGTGGGAATCTGTGAAGCGTACCCAGCCTGTCGCACTCAAGATGTCTTGGGAAGCATTCCAGAAACTGTTAAATGATAAGTACTTTCCTGAAAGTATTAGTCATATGAAAGAGGTAGAGTTTATCAAACTGAAATAAAACAACATGATTGTGTCCCAGTACGAGGCTAAGTTCGCAGAGTTATCCCGGTTCGCATCTCATTTTGTTTATAATGAGGATCGTATGACGTGGATGTTTCTGAAAGGTTTGAAACCCAAAATTCGTCAGTACCTCATTTCTCACAAACTTTGTTTATATTCAGATGTAGTGAACAGGGCCCAAATTGTAAGACCCCAACTTTTATGAATAAAGATTTAATTTTCTTTATATATTATTTCGAAACAGTAAGGTGTTGTTTTGATAAATATGAAAGTTATGGGTGAAATGTGCAAACATTTTTAAAATGAGCAAGTGGTTATAAAATATTCTTGTTGTCGGGGAATATTCGTTTGGTCGTGGAATATTCTTGTTGTCGGGGAATATTCGTACGACGGCGCAGCTATTTGTGGGCCCCCACAACGGAATAACTGTCGGATATAGAAAGCGACAGAAATAACTTTTTACAAAATAACGGCGTGGTTGTTACTGTTAGTACTGTTGAAATACCCGGTGGTTAAAATATAGTGATACACAGTGTTGCATAGTAGCACACGGTATTGCACAGTATTTCGAATTATTGAGTCTTACGTGAGAAGCTATTACTCAATTATTGTTACAGTAATTACTGTTCAATATTTTATATTATTGACTCAATAATTGCTACGTTGATATTTTATATTATTGACTCAATAATTGCTGCATTGATATTTTATTGACTCAATAATTGTCACGTTGTTATTTTTTTATGATTGATTCAATAATGGCTATAGTTGATATTTTGTAGTATTGATTCAATAATTGTCATTGCACAGTATTTCACATTATCAACTTAATAATTCATATTATTTGAATAATATTATTAGATAGCATTATTGACAATGTCTAAGGAAGTTCTGTCTAGGAGGGGTTATTTAATTGCGCGCCAGTAAGGAGAAGTCCTTATCGGAAGGCCCCCTCTGTCCTAGGAACGACCTGGTTGTTAATATTGTAGTTCTATAATATTATTTGTGAATAATTAATTATTGATTTATATGATAAGGAAATATTTATTTTGTGGATATTAAAGAAGGAATTAGTGCTGATGAATTTTTATCAATATTTTGGTGTGAGAAATCATCTGTTTATGGATTTCGGATAATTTATGTTTGGAATTTGGAAAAACTTTCTTCTGCAAAGTTGTAGAGAATTAAATTTCCTATGGAAGGACATATAATTTGTATTTTTCTGATGAAGGGGCTATTTGTTATGAATTATTGAAGTTTCGGAAAATAAATATTATTTAATGGGCGGGCCCCACTTTTGTTGAAAAATTCAGAATTTTGAAAGCCGCCAGGCGGCGGAAAATTTTAAAAAAATTAATAATATTTTATTATTTTAGTCTCCTTTGGCATCCTAAGCTTTTCCTATAAATAGGGTGCTTAAGTTAGAATTGAAAATCACACTAGAATCAGAAGTTTTCTCTCTCTATAATATCGAGCGTATTTTTGTGAGTATTTCAATACTTTGAGTATTAGTATTCAGTGCAAGTTTTCTTCGGTATTATATCCGATATTCCAGTTAGAGGTACTATCTTTTTGAGGTAAGGGATGTTATTTTCTTTCGTAAATGATGTTATTCTTTTCAATATCATTATACCGAAATATTGGCATGGATTTTGTTATGAAATTCTTACTTTTTCCGTCGGGGTTACTATTCACGTATACGGCACTATTCACGGAAAAATTAAATTTTCTTCTATTTGTCCAAATTGCTTGTTAAGGTTACTATCTTTGATTGTATCCAAGTCTTGAGCTCTATTCTTGAATTTTGCTCCATAATTGATTATTACGAGGTATTTTTGAATTGGATATACTAAAATACGAATCCTTAGTCTTTGTCTTTTATCTCACTGGATTCGTTTTTTTTAAAATGTTTTTCATCATCCTCAGTCCTAAAAGGTGATGTAACTGAATATCTTTAGCCTGTAGAGCAAAGATGAATAATTACCTGATGAATATCTTTGGCCTGTAGTGCAAAGATGACAGGTGTTGAGATGAACATGACTACTGATGATACAAATGAATATCTTTGGCCTGTAGAGCAAAGATGAATGATTACCTGATGAATATCTTTGGCCTGTAGTGCAAAGATGACAGGTGTTGAGATGAATATGACCACTGATGATACAAATGAATATCTTTGGCCTGTAGTGCAAAGATGAATATTTGATTCGAGATGTATATTGATTGATGTTACAGGGATAAAATATTGATGATGGACTTTTAAATCATAGAAGATTGTAGACTTGATTCTCTGCTTAACTCTTCTAATGAATTGTTATTTTCGCTGCGAATATTGATCTAAGATTGGTTGTCCATTATATTTTATCTGATTTATTGAAGACTAACGATAATTTATTTTTCATTATCTTAGTCATAATATTCTTTACTGAGCTAACCCTTTTCATCTGTTGTCCTCTTCAGGAAATGAGAATGTCGCGAGAACTAGTCGGGGGACAGAGTGATGGTCCGAGTTAGAGCAGTAGTAGTTCTCACTATTTCTGATAAATAGTGTGATAATAATTGTAATGAGGACTTAGTTTGAATCTTAATATTTTTTACATATTTGTATTGAGACTCACAGTTGTGTGGTCGTATTTTGCACGACCGTATGATATAAAGTTTGTATTTGAATTCTGTACCATGTATTTGGCGACTCAGAATGGGTTGGGTTGAATGGACCTATTCTGGGGGGCGTCACAGTTGGTATCAGAGCTTAGGGATATGATCTCTGGCGGAGATCGGGGAATAGAACTAGGAGGGGAGAGACGAGTAAATCCTTCGCTAGTATGTCCTACCTAAGCTTATGTGGTATTTAATTGGTCAGTCGGAGCATAGGGTTAATATGTGATATGTTATTTGTTTAATTAACCCTTGTTTTATGGCAGTATTTGAGAATGGCAGCTGAGAATGTTAACAATGAAGTGAATGAGACCGTGGAGACACCTTTAATCGTTAACCAAGAGAACATGCAACAAGAAGGCAATGTTCATCCTGAAAATAACGCTGGTCAGACGATAAATGATGAGATGTTTAGAAGTTTTTTGCAGTTTATGCAAAATCAGACGAGGGAGACTCGTGTGCAACATACAGGTGGAGATAATAACAACACGCGAGCTGTCACTGCCAAGCAGTTCAAAGAATTGGGACCACCAGAGTTTCTGAGAAAGCCAGATCCGATCAAGGCGGAGACGTGGATTAAACAAATTACCAAGATATTTGATGTCTTGGGATGCACGGAGGAACAGAAGGTTCCATTCGCCACGTTTATGTTCCGTGGAGAGGCAGATTACTGGTGGGAATCCGTGAAGCGTACCCAGCCTGCCGCACTCAAGATGTCTTGGGAAGCGTTCCAGAAACTGTTTAATGATAAGTACTTTCCTGAAAGTATTCGTCATATGAAGGAAGTAGAGTTTATCAGACTCGAGCAAAACAACATGACGGTATCCCAATACGAGGCTAAGTTCGAGGAGCTGTCCAGGTTTGCACCTCATTTGGTGGAGAATGAGGAACGTATGACGCGGATGTTTCTAAGAGGTTTGAAACCCGAAATACGTCAATACCTCATTTCTCATAAATTTTCTTTATATTCGGATGTAGTAAATAGGGCCCAGTTATTAGAACGAGATAATGATTATGTTCAACCGAGGGACCACAACCAAGGTCGTACCGGTGGCAACAGTCATCGGAGTAATGACAACCAGCGAGGAGGAAAGTATGACAGAAGCGGTAACCACTCCGGTGGTTATCGTGGCCATGATAGTAGAAGAAGCGAATCGGGAGGAGATTTCAAGAAGAGAAGGTACAACAATGAAAACGCGAAGATGTCAACATCAGCACCAGCATCAACTGTTTCGAGGGGAGGAGAACGACCACCGATCGTATGCTTTAAATGCGGGAAAGAGGGACATATCAGTCCAAACTGCCCACAACAATTCAAAGGATGCTATAACTGTGGAAAAAAAGGACATATAGCTCGAGATTGTCCTGTTGCGAAACCAAGTTCAGCGGGGGTGGTGATTCCAAAGGCGGTTGCAGACAAGTCAAAGTCGGTGATTCCTGGAAGAGCGTTTGTCGTGACAGCCCAAAACGCGAGGAATCCACACGAGGTGATTACGGGTAAGCTGATCATAAACTCTTGCGAAGTTTATACCTTGTTAGATACCGGTGCTACCCATTCCTTTATTTCACCTGCTTGTGCTCAACGTTTGAACTTGACTTCTGATAAATTGGACTTTGACTTATCTGTTGAAACTCCGTTAGGAGAAACCTTTGTTACATCTACAGTTTACAAATCTTGCTTGATTCAGATTGGTACCCTTACCCTACCTGTTGACCTTATATCTTTGAAAATACTTGCATTTGACGTGATTTTAGGAATTGACTGGTTAACCACTTACCATGCCAAAATTGATTGTTTTCGTAAGGTTGTTAGTTTTCATATTCCTAATCAACCTGTTGTACGAATTCAAACCACCAAACCACTAAAATCAGTCAATATTATTTCAAATCCCAAGGCTATTCGTTTATTGAAAAACGGATGTCAAGCTTTCTTAGCTCATATCACTGATCTAAATCAGAATACATCAGATTTGAATGATATTTCCGTTGTTAATGAGTTTCCTGATGTATTTCCCGAAGAACTTCCCGGTCTACCCCCAGAACGTGAAGTTGAATTCTTTATTGACCTTGAGCCCGGTACAAAGCCCATTTCTAAAACCCCATATCGAATGGCTCCTATTGAACTTCAAGAGTTAAAGATCCAATTACAAGAGTTTTTAGACATCGGTTTTATTCGTCCTAGTACGTCTCCTTGGGGTGCTCCTGTTTTATTCGTAAAGAAGAAAGACGGGAGTATGCGACTTTGCATTGACTATCGGGAGTTGAACCATGTCACCATTAAGAATAGGTATCCGTTACCTCGTATTGACGACCTGTTCGACCAGTTGCAAGGAGCGAAATTCTTTTCAAAGATCGATCTTCGTTCTGGATATCATCAGTTGAAGATTAAAACTGAGGATATTCCAACGACTGCTTTTAGAACACGGTACGGGCATTATGAGTTCTTAGTCATGTCTTTTGGATTGACTAATGCTCCTACTGCTTTCATGGATATGATGAACCGTGTATTTAAGAAGTATTTAGATCAATTCGTTGTTGTCTTTATTGATGACATCCTCATCTATTCTAAAAGCCGAGAAGATCATGAGCACCATTTGAAGTTGGCACTTCAAAAGCTTCGGGAGAACAAGCTATATGCCAAGTTAAAGAAATGCGAGTTCTGGCTTGAGGAAGTAGCATTTCTTGGGCACGTGGTATCGAAACGTGGAGTATCTGTGGACCCGGCGAAGATTGAAGCAATACAAAGCTGGGAGCAACCTAAGTCGGTGACTGAAGTACGAAGCTTTCTGGGCTTAGCTGGTTATTATCGGAGGTTCGTAGAGGGATTTTTTCGAATCGCTACTCCATTAACTCAGTTGACTCGGAAAGATACGAAATTTGTTTGGAGAGAGGAATGCGAGAAGAGCTTCCAAGAGCTCAAGAGGAGACTTATTTCGGCACCTGTTCTGACAATACCATCTGGTTCGGATGGATTTGTTATTTACAGCGATGCTTCGGGCAAAGGGTTAGGATGTGTTCTCATGCAATATGGGAAAGTCATAGCCTATGCCTCGCGACAACTCAAAGAATATGAGAGGAATTATCCTACTCATGATCTAGAGTTGGCAGCTGTTATTTTCGCGTTGAAGATCTGGAGACACTACCTGTACGGGGAGAAAGTGGAGATCTATACAGATCATAAGAGCCTTAAATATTTCTTCACTCAGAAGGAACTCAACATGCGGTAACGACGTTGGCTTGAGCTGTTGAAAGATTACGATCATACTATCCAATACCATCCTGGAAAAACGAACGTGGTAGCTGACGCGTTGAGTAGAAGATCATATGTAGAAACGAGTGCGATGATGTCAAGTATACGCGTAGAACCAGCTTTGATTGATAAAGTTAAAGCTGCTCAAGCTACGGATGCGGAGCTGATGAAGATGAAGAAGGTGCAAGAAGGTGCAATTCCAGAAGCGAGAATCGATGAAGATGGAATACTTCGAGTCAACTCCAGACTTTGTGTTCCTAACGATCCCGACTTGAAGTATAGAATCATGATGGAGGCATACAACACACCGTTTGCGATCCATCCTGGGAGTACTAAAATGTATCGTGATCTTTGACATACATTTTGGTGGAGCAATATGAAGAGAGAGATCGCGGAGTTCATCTCGAGATGTTTAATTTGTCAACGTGTAAAGGCGGAGCATCAAGTGCCGAAGGGTCCATTGCAACCACTGGAGATTCCGAAATGGAAGTGGGAACACATTACGATGGATTTCGTTACGGGTCTTCCCAAGGTTTCTCAAGGCTTAGATGCGATTTGGGTTATTGTTGATAGATTAACCAAGTCTGCTCATTTCTTGCCGATACGAGAGACTTATTCCCTTGAACGTCTTGCTCATATGTACGTGAATGAGATTGTGAGATTGCATGGCATGCCAGTATCCATAGTTTCGGATCGTGATCCCAGATTTACTTCACGATTTTGGATCAGTTTGCAGAAAGCTATGGGCACGGACTTACGATTCAGTTCGGCTTATCATCCTCAAACGGACGGACAATCGGACGGAAAGGACTATCCAAACTCTTGAAGATCTATTGAGACTTTGTGTTCTAGACTTCAAAGGGAGTTGGGATAAGTATTTACCATTGGTGGAATTCTCCTACAACAACAGTTATCAGGCAAGTATAGGCGTAGCTCCATTCGAGGCATTGTATGGGAGAAAGTGTCGCTCTCCAGTATGTTGGAATGAGGTGGGTGAAGCAACATTGTTGGGACCGGAGTTAGTACGTATGACTACGGAAAAGATCCAAATGATTCGACAACGTATACAAACCGCACAAGATCGACAAAAGAGTTATGCGGATCTTCATCGAAAGGACCTGGAATTTAATGTTGGAGACCATGTGTTATTACGTGTTGCTCCGTGGAAAGGAGTTACGAGGTTTGGGAAGAGAGGAAAGCTCAACCCACGATTCAGTGGTCCATTTGAGATTCTTGACCGAGTAGGAAATGTGGCTTATAGACTCGCTTTACCTCCAAGCATGTCTCGTGTTCATAACGTGTTTCACATATCCGTGTTACGTAAATATGTGAAGGATCCAAACCGCATTATTGAGTTAGAACCAGACGAGATAGCTGAAGATTTAACGTACGAGGAGGTACCTGTCAAGATATTGGATAGGAAGGAGCATGTCCTACGCTCGAAAATTATACCTCAAGTTAAAGTTTTGTGGAGAAACCATGCAATTGAGGAAATGACCTAGGAGTTGGAATCGGAAATGAAAGCGAGGTATCCTCACCTTTTTGACATACCAGGTACGTACGTCAATTTCGAGGACGAAATTTCATAAGGAGGGGAGGTTGTAAGACCCCAACTTTTATGAATAAAGATTTAATTTTCTTTATATATTATTTCGAAACAGTAAGGTGTTGTTTTGATAAATATGAAAGTTATGGGTGAAATGTGCAAACATTTTTAAAATGAGCAAGTGGTTATAAAATATTCTTGTTGTCGGGGAATATTCGTTTGGTCGTGGAATATTCTTGTTGTCGGGGAATATTCGTACGACGGCGCAGCTATTTGTGGGCCCCCACAACGGAATAACTGTCGGATATAGAAAGCGACAGAAATAACTTTTTACAAAATAACGGCGTGGTTGTTACCGTTAGTACTGTTGAAATACCCGGTGGTTAAAATACAGTGATACACGGTGTTGCATAGTAGCACACGGTATTGCACAGTATTTCGAATTATTGAGTCTTACGTGAGAAGCTATTACTCAATTATTGTTACAGTAATTACTGTTCAATATTTTATATTATTGACTCAATAATTGCTACGTTGATATTTTATATTATTGACTCAATAATTGCTGCATTGATATTTTATTGACTCAATAATTGTCACGTTGTTATTTTTTTATGATTGATTCAATAATGGCTATAGTTGATATTTTGTAGTATTGATTCAATAATTGTCATTGCACAGTATTTCACATTATCAACTCAATAATTCATATTATTTGAATAATATTATTAGATAGCATTATTGACAATGTCTAAGGAAGTTCTGTCTAGGAGGGGTTATTTAATTGCGCGCCAGTAAGGAGAAGTCCTTATCGGAAGGCCCCCTCTGTCCTAGGAACGACCTGGTTGTTAATATTGTAGTTCTATAATATTATTTGTGAATAATTAATTATTGATTTATATGATAAGGAAATATTTATTTTGTGGATATTAAAGAAGGAATTAGTGCTGATGAGTTTTTATCAATATTTTGGTGTGAGAAATCATCTGTTTATGGATTTCGGATAATTTATGTTTGGAATTTGGAAAAACTTTCTTCTGCAAAGTTGTAGAGAATTAAATTTCCTATGGAAGGACATAAAATTTGTATTTTTCTGATGAAGGGGCTATTTGTTATGAATTATTGAAGTTTCGGAAAATAAATATTATTTAATGGGTGGGCCCCACTTTTGTTGAAAAATTTAGAATTTTGAAAGCCGCCAGGCGGCGAAAAATTTTAAAAAAATTAATAATATTTTATTATTTTAGTCTCCTTTGGCATCCTAAGCTTTTCCTATAAATAGGGTGCTTAAGTTAGAATTGAAAATCACACTAGAATCAGAAGTTTTCTCTCTCTATAATATCGAGCGTATTTTTGTGAGTATTTCAATACTTTGAGTATTAGTATTCAGTGCAAGTTTTCTTCGGTATTATATCCGATATTCCAGTTAGAGGTACTATCTTTTTGAGGTAAGGGATGTTATTTTCTTTCGTAAATGATGTTATTCTTTTCAATATCATTATACCGAAATATTGGCATGGATTTTGTTATGAAATTCTTACTTTTTCCGTCGGGGTTACTATTCACATATACGGCACTATTCACGTATACGGCACTATTCACGGAAAAATTAAATTTTCTTCTATTTGTCCAAATTGCTTGTTAAGGTTACTATCTTTGATTGTATCCAAGTCTTGAGCTCTATTCTTGAATTTTGCTCCATAATTGATTATTACGAGGTATTTTTGAATTGGATATACTAAAATACGAATCCTTAGTCTTTGTCTTTTATCTCACTGGATTCGTTTTTTTAAAAATGTTTTTCATCATCCTCAGTCCTAAAAGGTGATGTAACTGAATATCTTTAGCCTGTAGAGCAAAGATGAATAATTACCTGATGAATATCTTTGGCCTGTAGTGCAAAGATGACAGGTGTTGAGATGAACATGACTACTGATGATACAAATGAATATCTTTGGCCAGTAGAGCAAAGATGAATGATTACCTGATGAATATCTTTGGCCTGTAGTGCAAAGATGACAGGTGTTGAGATGAATATGACCACTGATGATACAAATGAATATCTTTGGTCTGTAGTGCAAATATGAATATTTGATTCGAGATGTATATTGATTGATGTTACAGGGATAAAATATTGATGATGGACTTTTAAATCATAGAAGATTGTAGACTTGATTCTCTGCTTAACTCTTCTAATGAATTGTTATTTCCGCTGCGAATATTGATCTAAGATTGGTTGTCCATTATATTTTATCTGATTTATTGAAGACTAACGATAATTTATTTTTCATTATCTTAGTCATAATATTCTTTACTGAGCTAGTTGAGCTCACCCTTTTCATCTGTTGTCCTCTTCAGGAAATGAGAATGTCGCGGGAACTAGTCGGGGGATAGAGTGATGGTCCGAGTTAGAGCAGTAGTAGTTCTCACTATTTCTGATAAATAGTGTGATAATAATTGTAATGAGGACTTAGTTTGAATATTAATATTTTCTACATATTTGTATTGAGACTCACAGTTGTGTGGTCGTATTTTGCACGACCGTATGATATAAAGTTTGTATTTGAATTCTGTACCATGTATTTGGCGACTCAGAATGGGTTGGGTTGAATGGACCTATTCTGGGGGGCGTCACACAAATATTAATGATTATGTTCAACTAAGGGACAACAACCAAGGTTATACCAGTGGCGACAGTCATCGGAACAATGACAACTAGCTGGGAGAAAAGTATCATGACAGAAGTGGTAACCACTCCGGTGGTAATTGTAGCCATGATAATAGAAGAAGTGAGTCGGGGTGAGATTTGAAAAAGAGAAGGTACAACAATGAGAATGTGAAGACGTCGACAACAGCACCAGCATCAACTGTTTCTAGGGGAGGAGAACGACCCCCGGTCGTATACTATAAATGCGGAGAAGAGGGACATATCAGTCCCAACTGTATACAGCAATCCAAGGTGTTTTATAACTGGAGTGTGTCCTATAGTGAAACCAAGTCCAGCGGGGGTGGTGATTCCAAAGGCTGTCCCGGACAAATCAAAGTCGGTGGTTCCTGGAAGAGCGTTTGTCGTGACTGCCCAAAACGCGAAGAACCCGAATGAATTTATCACAGGTTAGTTAATCATAAATTTTTGTGAAGTCTATACCTTATTAGATACCGATTCTACCCATTCTTTTATTTTGCCTGCTTGTACTCAACATTTGAACTTGACACCTGAGAAATTAGACTTTGACTTATCCGTTGAAACTCCGTTGGGAGAAACCTTTGTTACATCCACAGTTTATAAATCTTGTTTGATTCAAATTGGTACCCTCACCCTACCTGTTGATCTTATATCTTTGAAAATTCTTGCATTTGATGTGATTTTTTTGAATGAATTGGTTAACCACTCATCATGCCAAAATTGATTATTTCGTAAGGTTGTTAGCTTTCATTCAAACAACCAGACCACTAAAATCAATCAAAGTCATTTCAAGTCATAAAGCTATTCGTTTATTAAAAAACAGATGTCAAGCTTTCTTAGCCCATATCATTAATTTAAATCAGAATACATCAGATTTGAATGATATTTTTGTTGTTAATGAGTTTCCTGATGTATTTTCTGTAGAACTTCCTGGTCTACCCCTAGACGTGAAGTTGAATTCTTTATTGACCTTGAACCCGGTACAAAACCAATTTCTAAAACCCCATATCGAATGGCTCCTTTAAGGTTAACTACTGTCCTCTACCAAACTTCTATCAGTTTAATGAACTGCCAAGGTGGATAGAAGTGGTTCTTAACCCACTGAACCAATTTCTAGTTGTAGAGTCTTAAAACTCTGCAACTGATGAACCAAATGACCAACTTTTCATTATCGTCGAGCCAACTGTAAATGACTCCATGGTCATCGTGCAATGATTCACGCTCGTCGAACAACAACCTATGGTCGTCAAGCAATAATTCATAATCGTCGAACAACTACACAACACCATGACCATAGAGCCACCAAACCTAATCGTCGAGCCCACTATCCCATATACTTAACAAATCTCCTCTCCCATACACCAAACCTAAGCACCTCTCACACAATTAGATATTCCTTCATCCTCCCACAATGAATATTTTGATATGGCACTCGCTCTCACAAGCATGCCAAGGCCAAGGGAGCACACTACGACATCCCCTCCTGATTTTTAGAAAATCTTTGCTCATCTCTCTCTCCTCCCCACCAAAGAGGAGCTCGCCGATGTCACAAGCCAAGTGGTCCTAGAGACAGAGGAGAACCTTGCAGCTCACTCCCTGGCAATTCATCAACGATTCAATCACATGATCGAGTCTGTCAACACTTTTCTTGGAAACTTGGCAACCGAGCTCTCAAAAAGACTGAATGAGATCATAAAGGAGATGAGCGACAGTCCAAGCCAGAGGGATGCAATCCACTTTCAAGCTTCCAACAAGCATAAGGAAGCAGTTCTCTTCCTCCAGAAAACTCAAGAAACTCATAATAGTGCTCTTGCTGATCAGATCCACAAACTCAGTCATGACCTGAGAGAGTTCCAAGAGTACTCCTTAGCTCAATTAAGACAGAAAGACACTGCTATGGCAATGTTGCATCAATAGAGAACCAATACTGAAGCCATGGTTGAGGAAAATCGAAATGACATTGCTCAAAATCGTTCTAAATGCATGAGCTGGTGTATGGCGTAAATCGTCTGTCCGAAGACATCCAAACCCTGGATGCTGACATAAAGGGGGAGAATAAAGAGGAAGGGGAGAAAGGAAAAGGCAAAGACAAAGGGAAACAAATTTCACAGTCTTTAAGGAGAAATCCTACAAGACAGCCTTGCTATCAGACTCAACGAATTGAATAGCAGCGCCAACCAATCATCACGGCGCAACCTTTGAGGAGTCAAGGCCCATCCTTTAGCCCACAAGGAGTATCTAATATTGGCTTGAGCATGCCCATTGGAGATCTTGCCTTCATGAACAGACATGATTAGGGAGAAATGCTCAGTCTAAGTGAGCTAGCAGACATTGAAAGGCAAGATGAAGCTAGCAGAAGAAGGAGAGCTGAAGAGTATGCTAATCCTCCGAGGAGCAAAAGGCAAAGGAGGTAGAGATTAGTTTAAATTTATTTCTTCTTGATGTAACTGTGCTAAACTGTAATATCTATTTCACAACATCAATAAATTCATGCTTATTCTCTAAAGATTTCAGTTGCTCATTGAAACACTAAGTCATATTTACTTTCTATCATCATGTATTAGAATTTGATGATATGATGCAAATCTCATTGGCTATGTCAACATAAAATAGGGGGAGATTGTTGGAAATTGCATATTTAAATTTGATGTTAAAAGTAAATAAATATGCTTATGTGTAAAGTCCTTCAATAGAACATATGTACAAGGACTTAGATGGTAGATCAAAATTGTTAGGTTGATCTGAGCTAAATGTTTATCATTTTGTAAATGAATGCATAGAAGAAAGATCAAATCTGTTAGGTTGATCTCTTGCAATATAATAGATAGGCCTCAACAGAATCGTAGTCTGTCAGCCAGCCAAGAGTTTGCAGAAGCCAAGGCAGAATCGTGGAGTACTGAGAAAGTTGCTCCAGAATCGTAGTCTGTTTTGGAAGCCATACTCAGAATCTTGGAGACAGTCCGAGCGCCTGCCGAGCCAAATCAAGAATCGCAGTCAGCTCCCGAAAACGTGGAGTCTGCCAAACGAGCAAGTAGAGATCGTAGTCAATTAGAGCTTAAGAGAAATCGTAATGTTCTCTACGATCAAGACTGAATCAAGTACGAGCACGACAACACACAACGATCATGGTACGAAGACAACGATCGTGGTGACTCTTCAGTTAGCATCAGAAGCATCAAGTTTCGCCCACCTGATGAAGGAGGAAGTGTAACAAATGAAGAATGGCTTATGGACGTTAACATTTCGGGAGTCCCAATGATCCAACACTCATCCTTAATTTGTATCGAAGAAGCGTATAGAAGAAGCTAAGGAAAGTAATTTTTGTCTGCTAAAAACACCTTTTCAGGTGTTAGGTGAGATAGCAGTCTGCTATGTCAAGCGAGTCAGACAGCAGACACCACATTCCCAATAAGTCAACATCAGTGCTTAGAAATGTCTGGAATATTAAATGCTACAACGAATGCCTTCAACGAAAAGATTTCAAAGGTTCTTTGATAATCAAAGCAGATTGGAGATTCAGTCTAAGCAAGCAAGAACTAAAAACCTGAAGAACACTCAAAGTCTAAACACTACGATCCTGAAAGAAAGCTTGCTTCGCTACTCAGTTCCTTCGAACATATGCTTAACGGCAACTGAGTAGCACACCCAAGAACTCAACTCTTATCAAGTTCATTCCAAGTCTGCTGGACTTGAAGAGTCCTCAGTGAACTAAGAAGTTCCAAGACTGCTGGTCTTGAAGGAATTTAAGTGATTCAAAGATTGTAAAGATATCCTTAGTGGATTTACTACTCGTGGAGTAAAAAAGTGGACTAGGAGTCTTTGAGTGCTCTGAACCACATAAAATCACTGTGTCTGATATATATTCTATAACTGCTATATCTGTCATAACTGCTATAATTGCTTATCAAACTAAACTTGCTTTATCTTAAGGGGACCAAACAAAATCATATTCTGTTGTGGTCAATTTATTGACAAATCTGATAAATATTTTGAAAAGGAAAAAGTTTTAAAATATCTATTAGCCCCCCCTTCTGGATAACTTTTGTGCCTCCGAGAACTAACACATGCCATACTCTCTCTCTTACTTTACCTACTTCCTTCTTCATCTGACTGCTCATTTTTGAATACTTTTCACTTTCTGATTTCTCTTCTTTAACTAGAATCATATTTTCTGTTATTCTTCTCCATTTTTTTTTCAAAAACACTATGAGGACTCAAACCAACAAAAGATCTATTATCGACTCAGACGACGATCAACCTATGTTGCCGTCTCAACCCACAGTCGAACCTTCACGAAAATAAAAGAAGATGAAGAAGGCAGTCTCTATGGACACGGCCTCACAGAACACTGTGTCCTCAGATGAGTCAAACTTTAGTCCTTCCTCCATGAAAAAATTTGGTCCATCTCGGCAATAGAAATCAAACATGCCTACATCACAGCCCTAGTCTCCACCGCCTTTGGTAAACCCTTTCCCTTCTTCTGATATTCCTAAAAATTTGTTTCGCATTAATGTATATGAATCTCGTTTTATATCGATTATTTCTCATAAAAAGTTTGTCTATGAGAAATCGATTGATCAAATTTGTTATCAAGATTCTCCTCTGAAAACCCTTTTTGAGTCTTGTGGAATATTTTCTATGGTCTTTCCTCCCTCAGTTGCTTATCCTCGATTGGTACTACAATTTTATACTAATCTTGAGTGTCATGGTGATTTTTATACCTCTTTTGTAAAGGGTAAATCTCTGTATTTCACAGTTATGGATTTTAGTAGTATATTGAGTATTCTTTCTTCTGGTGTATGTCCCTTTACTCACAAGGGTGCTGTTTATATCCCTTTTACTCCTCTTGAACAATTGCAAATTATTATGGAGAATCCCATTCTGCATGATGTTTTTAATCCTAAAATTGTTGATGTTTGTCCAACTGCATGTGTACTCCACAAATTGGTAAGGTATAATTTGATGCCCCGTTTAGGTCGGGGTGCAGATTTTAGATACCAAGATTTGGTAATTGTGGCAATAATTCTCAAAGGTGTTTCTTTTAATCTATCTCTTATGCTTTTGCAACATATGATGAGTTGTTTGCGAAAAACAAAGACGTGTCTGCCCTATAGTGCTTGTCTCACAAAATTTTTTAAATATTTCAAAATTTTGTTTGACAATGAAATTTATGTAGCAGTTTCTGACTCCCTTGATTCTGAAATTTTAAAATAATCCCCGTTAGCTTTCGTCGATGGACAGTTTGTTCGACTTGTATCTGATCCTCCTGTTATACCTATAACCAATCCTTCTTCATCTACTTTGCCCCAAAAACATTCATATCTTTAAATTCTTGGTTTGTTGAACACTATTGTTTTGAATCAAGAAAATTTGAAAAATGATATGAATGATATCAAGACCCGACTTACTGTTTTGGAGAAAGGTAAATTACCTTTGGGTGCTCCTGAAATCAATAAACTGTTTAACCATGTTGAGGATGAATTCATAGATTTGCAGGCTGGTTTTGAGTTGCAAACAAAAGCCTTAGTAGAGGCTATGCAAGGAAAAATGAATAGGAATGCATGCCAATTGAGTCAAGAACTCAAATTTGTTAGTAATCAAGTGGGTGAGTTAGCAGATTTCACTGCTACCCGATTGAATGATGTGGCAACCAAGTTACATTTTTAGAGGAAGTATTCATCCGTCACTGAATGGACTCACTGCAATTGGATGGCTGAATACATTGAAGACTTTATGGATTTACCTCTGTCGAATGCAACATTCATTCCTCGCCCTCCTCAGTTTGCTACTGATCTTTCCTTTGCCGAACGAGTTTATTGTGCCATTCTCGTCCATATTTCACTCAACGTGCTGCAAAGAATGCAAAGGTGGTTGATCTTGAATGAATTTCCTCCCTTTTTGATAGATGCCAAAGGGGGAGACAAAAGGAGTGTTTTGGTCTGCTGAATGAACCTATGAACTTTTATTTATGGTTTGCTAAATTGGTTGGTTGGTTAAATACTGATATATTTGTTTATGGGTTGTGTTGTTTAAAGATTGATTTTTAAGACTGATATGTTGGTAATTTGATATGTTATTAATTTGATAAGTTGATTTTTGATAAATGGTTTTGGATATTAAAACTAACATATGTGCAGGTGACAGGTTCTTAACAAAGGTACAATGGGAAATCTAATTTTATTAGATTAATATTATGCTTAGTTTAAAATTCCTGAAATATAGTTGTTATACAATATGCATGGATTTAAGGGGAGCTATAATTCTTGGGTTGTCATCATCAAAAAAGGGGAGAATGTTGACTCATATTCTATCCTTGTGTTTTGATGATGACTTGATTTTTGTACTAAATCCTTTCTATGACATTTTAGGTATTTGATAAAAATGAACCTTGGTGGTGTGCTCAAATGGAGTGAAGATTTTATTATACTAAGAATAAAATGTAAGGTCAATTGCATTAATTGATTTTCAATCAAGGCTCTAGGACATATTATGTGCATTTAATATTATATTTTATGTATGTCTAAATTGAAAGAGATTTTTAAAATGATGAAAAGGTTTTTTCGTAATAATAAAATAATATTGTTATCTGATCATTTTTTAGTAAGATATAATTTTATGTAATATCAAGAACAAGAGTTCTAAAGTATTATAGAAAAACGTTAAATTAGTAGATATATATGTCTTCAAAGGAATCCTGGTGATATATATATGTAAGACCCCAGATTTTATGAAATAGAAGTATTCAATTTTTCTTATAATTATTATTTAGTAAATGGTTAAATTGATAAAATGTTAAAGTTGAGGGTGATGTATGTAAATTTTTTAAAATAAGTAAGTGGTTATAAAATATTCATTATTGTCGGGGAATATTCGTTTGGTCATGGAATATTCTTGTTGTCGGAGAATATTCGTACGACGGCGCAGCCATATGTGGGCCCCACAACGGAATAAATGTCGGATGAAAAAAACGACAAGAATAAATTTTTCTAAAAATAACGGCGTAGTTGTTACCGTTAAAACTGTTAAAATAACCGATGGTTAAAAGAACAGTAACACACGGTATTGTACAGTAATTCTAATTATTGATTCTTACGTAAGAAGTCACTACTCAATAATTGTTACAGTAATTACTGTTCAATATTTTATATTATTGATTCAATAATTGCTACATTGATAATTGCATAATATTTTATTGATTTAATAATTGTCATTGCACAGTATTTTAAATTATCAAATCAATAATTCATATTATTTGAATAATATTATTAGATAGCATTATTGGCAATTTCTAAGGAAGTTCTGTCGAGGAAAGGGGTTAGGTTAATGTAATTGCGCGCCAGTAGGAGAAATTCTTATCGAAAAGCCCCCTCTTTCCTGGGAACGACCTGGTTGTTAATATTGTGGTGTTGTAATATTATTTGTGAATAATTAATTATTGATAAAAATGATAAGAAAATATTTATTTAATGTGGATATAAATGGAGAAATTTTTAAAGAGACAATTATTGAGAGTTGATATTTTATCCTCTTTGATAATTTATTCAAATATATTATTATAATATTACATTATAAGTGTATGATGTAATAATATAATAATGGTGATATTTTTATAATAAATTAATAATTTATGAATAAATGAGGTGGAAGAGTGAAAATAGAATTTAAATTTTTTAATAATTATAAATATTTTATTATATATATATATATATATATATATATATATATATATATACGTGTGTGTATATGTGTGTGTGTGGGGGGGGGGTGTGTGTGGAAGAAATGGTGAGGATGAGAAAAGAAGAAAAAGGGAGAGAGAGAGAGAGAGAGTTAGTGGAAGAATATGGAAAAGGAGGAAAGAGAAAGAAAAAGAAGAAGAAAATTGAAAAACATCCGTATGTAAATTTCGATCATTTTTCGTTCGGAATTTGAAAAAATTTCCTTCTACAAAATTGTAGAGAATTAAATTTCCTATGGAATAAACATAAAATTCGTATTTTTCTGATAAAAAGGGCTATTTATTATAAATTATTGAAGTTCTGAATTGATTTTTGATTAAAATATACTGTGTGGGCCCCACTCTTGACTTTGGTTGGTTGATGGCTGAAGTTTTTTTTCCTAAGGATGGCAGGCGTCCATTTTTTCTAAAGATGGCAGGCGTCCGAATTTTTAGTCTCCTTTGGTGTTCTAGTATTTTTCTATAAATAGGGTGCTTAGTTGAAACTGAAAAACACACCAGAATTAGAAATTTCTCTCTCTATTATATCGAGCGTATTTTTGTGAGTATTTAGATACTTTGAGAGTTGATAATCAGTGCAAGTATTCTTCAGCGTTATATCCGATAATCCAGACAGATTGAGTATTATATTGAGGTAAAGGATGGTAAGGGATGTTATTTTTTTCGTAAATGATGTTATTGCTTTCAATATCATGCATTTCATCAAAATATTGGTATGAATTTTATTATGAAATTTTTCCTTTTCCGTCGGGATTACTATTCACGTATACAGCACTATTCACGTATACGACACTATTCACGAATACAATACTATTCACGAGTACTATTCACGAAGTATGATTTTTTTGTGAAATTTCTATCATTTAATTTCATGTCGAGGTTACTATTTACGTATACGGTACTATTCACGTATACGACACTATTCACAAATACGGTACTATTCACAGAAAAATTAAATTTTCTTCTATTTGTCCAAGTTACCTGTTATGGTTCTTATCTTTGATTAGATCCAAGTTTTGAACTTCATTCTTACTCCACAATTGGTTATCATGTTGACAATTGGATTATATTGTTCTTATTCTCATATATAACATTTTTATAATCCGGATGATGAAAATTGTCTTTGACTTGAGTGTAAAGATGGGTAGATTAGTGGTATGATCATGACTATGGGTTTTCTTTGGCCAGTAGTGCAAAGATAAATTGTTGACTAGTATGATCATGATCGTTGATTTTACAATTGAATATCTTTAGCTTAAGTGCAACGGTGAATTGATCAACATGTTATAAATATTATTTTTATAAATTCTGAAATGATTAAATATTCCTTTGAAAGTTGTGTTTCATCTAATATCATTTTCCTTGAATTTTTATTTACCTAAATCTTCTTATTAATTTTTTATTGTTATCTTTGCAATACGAAAGTTGAATATCTTTGGCCTGTAGTGCAAAGATGAGCTATTGATTTATGAATATCTTTGGCCTGTAGTGCAAAGATGAGCTGCTGATTTATGAATATCTTTAGCCTGTAGTGCAAAGATGAGCTGTTGATTTATGAATATCTTTGGCATGCAGTACAAAGATGAGTTGTTGATTTATGAATATCTTTTGCTTGTAGTGCAAAGATGAGCTGTTGATGTAAGAATATCTTTGGCCTGTAGTGCAAAGATGAATTTATTAGCATGATTATGAACAGGAACTGTGATTTGATATAACCATAATCTTTGGTGTTTCAGGTAAAGACAGGTGATGGAAATTATCTTCGTCTTGAGTGTGAAGAGGAATTTATCAACATAATCATGATTATGAACTATTATGGACATGAATTATTGATTGATGTTATAGGAGTGCAATATTGTTGGTGGACTTTTAACATAGAGGAGATAATAGACATTATGGTCTAATTGACTCTTCTAATGGATTGTTCGTTCCGCTGCAACTATGGTTGGAAAGTTTTATCATCTACCATATGTTCTAAATCTCTGATTTATTACTGATGAATGCTATTGATAATTTGATTATCTTTAGTTATGATATTCTTTACTGGGCTATTTCTGCTCACCCTTTTGCTTCACAATTCCTTTCAGGTAATAAGAGTGTAGCTGGGTCGAGCGGTGATAACAGGAGAATAGAACAAAGGTCTATAGCTGTTGAAATTTCCTACCAACCAGTATGGAAATAATTTTATTGAGAACTTTAAATGTGTTTGTCGTATTTTATACGTCATTTAACAGTTGATTTTGGTGACCCGACTTAGGTGAGGTGAACCCAACTTTGGAAGGGTGTTTTGCCACTATCATACAAGATGTCAAACCATATACGACTTCATGTTATCATAAGACATGGTTGTGCACCTCCACTTGTTGATTATATCCATGAACACTATCTATATAATCTTGGAGTACGGTTGGAATATAATTCCCAGTTTGAGACAACAGAGATAATTATATGGCAAGAGAAGACCCACCATTGGAATGAACAAGATAGTAATCTTCTCATTTTTCTTTGGGGTCTATTGGGTCAACCAAGGATAATTCTCAAGTCCTACAATATCTATTATAACTTAGATGCATGGCCGCCCATGTATGAAGGTTTCCTTGATCATTTTCCAAATATTTTAATTCGAAAAATAATTATTGACTGTACCTTTATGTAACGTATCTTTGATTTGGAGTATGGATATTGTATTCGTATTAAAACTCACAGTTTAACTGTAGTCGTATTTTGTACGACAGTTTAAAGTTAGAATTTGAAGATTTTTATTTGGATTCTGTATCATATATTTCTTTGCGACCCAGAATAGGTGGGTTGTGTATTGAACCTATTTTCGGGGCGTCACAATATATATATATATATATATATATATATATATATATATATATATATATTTGAGGCATATCAGTATACACGTGTAATGACTTAAGATATATATGTAATACCGTGTATATGCTAAAGACTTGGAAGCTATGTGGTTGAGATATGAAACATGAACGATTTTTTAGGATGACATGATTACATAAAGTCTTGGGACTCTAAAACAATATTTATCTTGGAAAGTGAATAAGTTATACATTTGTGTACGTTATCTAATATATTGTTTTTTAGATGTCAGATGTGAGAAAAGTCAAAATAACAAAAGTGGGTCATATATGCTTAACTTCATGATTTGTTTTTAATCTCCCGGATATATCTCCAACCAAAATCAGCTTTTAGTGTTTAAAGAGATATATCTTGAAATGGCTTTGTATGTTTAACGGTAATATTATATGGCCTATATAAAGACGTGTTTTATGTATGATAAAATTACGATTACTGATTTGCATTAAATCTGAAATTACAAGATCGATTTGTTAATTGGTGCAATCGATTTAGCTGGGTACTTATATTCTGATTTTTTATCAGGTGATTTCTGGTAAGCTTTAATTGGTAATATTTCTTTATTCTTTGATTAGTGCATTACATACTTAGTTGAGCCTTGCATTGTTAATTGATTATTTTCATTGATCATAGACCTCTATATTTGTAATCTAATTTTGATTAGACTAAGTGTAGTCTAAAGGTTTTAATTCGTGTGGATTAGAGAAGTGTTACAAATAAGTTCAAGGAAGCAAAGGTGCTTAAGGAGTGCATAGGTGCACAAGGAGCAAGAGTGCTCAAGAGAACTTAATTATTGTAAGAATCTGTTTTGTAATAAGTAGTGATTTATAAAGAAATAAATAAAGTGAGTCTCCAATACTAGTTGGTATTGGACGTGGAATAGACTACTATTATAGAGGGTAGTAGTTGAACCACGTAAAATTTTTTGGTGTTCATTTAATTAATTGTGTTTAATTTTATTGTTCATACGAGATTAACTAAATTAAGTTTACAATTATAAGTTAATATATTAATTGTGTTAAGAAATTTAGTTATATAAAATTTTGTTAAAATTGATAATTCAGCAAGCTGTATTTAAAAGTCTTTAAACTGTTTTAATAATTTGGGGTCCTGGATTAATCATTTCAACAAGCTGAATTAAGGACAAGTTTTTAACTTAGAAGAAAAATCGGTCATAGTTGTTCTCACACTTATTCAACCCTCCTTCTAAGTGTGCCTATTTGAATTTCAGCCCTATTTTGCACCTCTGCAACCTTTCTCATCATTGATACCTTTGCACCTCTGCAACCTTGAAAGCTTACTTTGAACAGACCCTATCTACTACTGGATCGATCAAGCCAAACAAGACTTGAACTAGAATTTAATACAATGAATATTGATTACAATAAGGTCTTAATTTCCATATTAAAGAAATTAACAATACAATGAGTAGCTGAAAATAGCTTTGAATGGCTCTTGATTAATCTGTATAATATGGCTTGATAAACTTCAAGTCTGCTCCCTGTTTAAGCCAAAGAGAAGGAGCATATAGAAAGAGTTCCAACGGCTAAATAAGCAACGACTATAAAATAGGTAACATAAAATCTTCAGATCCGTTGGAAAGAGCCATGTTCAGCAGCTTGAATATTATCAACGGATATAACATACTTCACAACATGTATATAGTTTCCAAAGCAAACTAAGTCACTTAATATAAGGAGAGAAAAAATCTAATCTCATCAGCTATGGTCTAATGGAAATAAAATAATCTTTAAAACAACTAATCCAAGTCAAACTAGAAAGCTTAAATAAAAGAGAGAATAACTCTAATCCCAGTCAACAGCTTGATTAAAGGAGTAAAAGAATTAATATGATAAGATTTAATTTATATCAACTCTTAACAGTTTTTATATCTAAACACAACTCCTTATATAACACCTTTTCAATTTAATTTTCAAATTAACATAGTTATTCTAGACAAGATATAACACTTCCGTTAACGTAGTTATAGCTTTTAAAACCTGTGAATCATAACAGATATCCATGCAAGACAAAGTGATTCCTTAATAGTATTGATCCAGTAGGAAAATTCTAAAGAAGTATTAATCCAACTTGGGCCAATCAAGAAATCAACATATTAAAAATATATAGCCCAAATAAATCAAATAAGAGCATTATCTAAAATCCAAATATATTGTCATTATTAAAATCACAAAAGGTATAAACCAACATTCTCCCCATTTTTGATGATGACAATATATTATTTCTTTCAATTAACATGCTCCCCCTAACATTATGGCTCCCCCTTAATTTATGCATATAAATGAATATATAAACTATCAATATATCCAGTAACATATCCATCATAAATCAAGTATGATTAAGCCAGACAATCATATTTATAATATAGAAATCACAATACCCAAATATCTCTCCCCCTTTGTCATTATCAAAAAGAAATAAGACCATGCATATTAATTATTAAGCACAAGTTGCATATCAATTTAGTTATCTCTCCCATTTGACATCAACAAAAAATAATTCATAAGAACGAACTTTTTAAAGCCACCAGAATTCCAGAATTTTGTTATATAGCTCTCCCCCCTTGACATCAAAAAATAAGTGCAAAGATAAAGAAGGAAACTAATGCAAGCTTAGAACAATATCACATATAGCAAGAAAACAAAATAATCATACCTTTGTGTTTTGTTAACTGTCAACGCCGGGAGAATTTTGATCCCTCTTCCTATGTGTTTCTTACCATTTATGTTTTCTATGTGGATTTGTTTCATCTGAGGGTGAGATTTTAGAAAGAGTCTGACATACAATGTCGCCAATTTAAAAAGATTGATTTTATTGGTCCGAATTAGATAGAGCTGCTAGTTGGTATGAGTTAAATGGTTGTACCAACTCAACCGAGTTTTGAAAGGTTTTGCAATATGGCCTAATTATTGGACTCTGTTTAATTGGTCTTGAAAATCGAGATTCATAGAGTTCGGGGGCTTGCTTAAGCGGGGGAAAGGTGTTAGGCACCCCCCGACTTCCGTGAAACACAGTTACCGCGCTTTTTATTCCTTAATCATTGTTTATGTGTGTGTGTATTACAGTAAATTGGGCCTAAGTGCTTTATTTGAAAGTAGTGTTATGCTTCGTTGGACCTATATACAAAATGTTTGATTTATTAAAAGTCCATTTTTAGACAAGAATATAAAAATGATGTTTTGAAAAGTTGTTTTCAAACCCTTTCGCTCGCATAGGAATTGAAGCCCTTTGATACATCCATTTTTATTCCATATTCGGTTTTATTTGATTTTATTCTCGGGATGCGAAGCATGCTCGACAAAATAATATATATATATATATATATATATATATATAAGTGTCGGGCTCCTTATGGGCATGAAAGCCATCAAAGTATGCCCGGACACCACACATAAGGTTTTCATTATTTCGGGGACCCTAAATTCGGATAACCGTTTTAAGGTCCTATATTTACAATTACAAGATTTGCAAGCTGGCTGTACAACTCAACCAGGTCCATCATTGGAACCGGATCTAGATCCAAGAGTTGAATCGTAGATCCT
The DNA here is from genome assembly GCA_020205555.1 of Panax stipuleanatus. NCBI lineage: Eukaryota > Viridiplantae > Streptophyta > Magnoliopsida > Apiales > Araliaceae > Panax > Panax stipuleanatus. Next base: position 4,848,829 of record CM035118.1, read on the forward strand.
GTAGCTCTTAGGCTCACAGAATATCAAATAAACAGTCTGCACAATGAATATATTGCAATAAAAGGTAAAACTATACTAAACATCGCTAAACGGAAGATCCATCAGTCAAATCTCCGTACGCGAGTAGCTCATAGCTTGCAGTTCTCTCTAGATACAAATCTAGGGTCACATGGTTGCTAAATATTTACAAAAACTAGAAACAAAACTAGATTTGTACATATTTTAGTCATTCTAGCTTCCAGGTTCAAGTTTTACAACTTTTGAACCTGTTAAAAGCTAGATCTGGCTAGATCTAGTATAGATCTAGTCAATATTGCTCAAATATGGACTATTTACAAGAAATAAATGGTTAAAACTTCAGATCTGACAAATATAAGCTACTAAATATATGTATATAGCACTTATATACGTATTAGAGTAAGCGAAGAAGACAAATCTGACGAAATCTTACAGTATTTTGCGAGAATAGCTCTCGAACGATTTTTGACACCTCAATACTCGTTTCCCATAGCTTAAAATTTGATATGTGGTAGTATATAAGTATATGAACAATTACAAAGAAGTTTTACAAGAATCGGAGTACGTTAGAGCCTCCGTTTGACCCTCCTAGCCTCTATTTCTTTCGCCGCGACCCTCTTCTTTCCCAATCTTTCTTTGGAAGCCAAAGGGGGGAGGGGATATATATAGACCCAGATTGTCGTAGGTCTACCTGCGGCAGCCATAGGTCTAACTACGGTAGCCCAAAAGTGGGCCCCACATGCTCGGTATTCGTCCCGGTAGGTCAGGTTTTAATGCTGCTCACTGGAACAACCATAACTCTCAATCCGGGAGGAGATAGAAGACGTATCATATCAATCCGGAAATCTCTGTCCAATATCTTCGCAATGGTATATCATTTCCCAATAATGAGTTTAGGAAGATAGTTAAAAAGGGGAAAAACTACCTCTAGGTAAATGTCGGATAGCCATTCGCCTTGCTGTGCGCTGGGAAGCTTGCTCCTTTCAATTCGGAAATCCTATGGAGGTGTGCCATACTATTTTAGAATGCTCTTTCAGAGGGCTATGCAATGACATAGGGCTTGAACTTTTCTGAATCCTGGAAGATGGGTCCATGGCCAGAATAGCATCTTCAGGTCTCCTAAGGTAGTTCGTTGAACTGCCTGGCGCAGTTTTCACTCGGGATTGCTGTGATGGTTCTGTACGACCTTCTTCACTTTAATTTGATCTGATTTGATGTTGAGTTAGCAAAATTACTCTTTTGCCCTTTCGGGTTGGTTCCGGGCTTGACGTGGTTGTTGCTGTCTCTCGGTGTTATTTCCAGGGCTTTGACTGTAATGCTATTTTCTATCTTTCCTTAGGGTTGATTTTGATGGTTGATTTGATGTCCCACAGGGCTGTCTTCGGGGTTTGATTTGATGTTGTAATCATCCAGGGCTATCTTTGGAGTGTGAAAAGACGCTTTTCCCTCCTACAAGGTTAGTACAAAGGAAACAAAATTTTGAGTGTCTACAGATGCACCTCTTTATCATGTTTATGCAATGCAATGGAATGAACATGATAGACTACTAGACACTTGAAATATGACAATGTATATTCAATGATGTAAATCGCACTTCGCAATGAATGGTATGATGAATGTAATAACGCTTTCGTAAATCACATTTTTGCAAATCGAACTTCACAAATTGCACTTTGTATTTCGCTAATAGTGCTTCACATATTGCAAATCGCATTTTCGTACATCGCAATTCGCACCTCGCACATCGCACTCAGAAATCGCACATCGCACTCAGAAATCGCACATCGCACTTCGCAAATCGCTTTACCATTACCGGTTATTGCTGATGTCTATATTGGGGCTGATTTCAAGGGTTGTCTTTCATCTTCATCAGTACTGCTGATGCCTATGCTGGTGTTGACTCCAACTATTTTGATTTTCGTCGGTGTTGTCGATGCTTGTTTGATGAAGATAAACTGAGATGTTTTCCACATCTCTACTGAGGATGATGTTCTAAAATCACCGGACCTTTCTGATGTCTACGTTGGTAGTTTACAACGGTGCCTACCCTGCTGGTAGTTGACAACGGTGAAATTTTCTTGAGTATGGGTATTTAATGTGCATGCATATTTAACTCTACTGGGGATGCATGCTCTCCCTTTCTAAGAAGATTTGGAGTTTCTTTTAGTTATTGGGCGCTTGTGCCCCATTTCCTTGTGCTTTTTATTCGCGACCCGGCTGGACTGATGATCTAGGTGCCGATGACGTCCCTGGAGGGTGCGGCCCATTCTTTCACTGCCCAGATTTGAACTTCGGTGTAGAGGCCTCGACTTGTGAGGACTTGGCGCAGGTTGACATGTTTGACAATGTAGATTTCATTTGTTAGACCTTTTTTCGCCGGGCGTCTATTTTTGAGTTAAGGACTCTTTTGAGAATTTTTCCCTTCTTTTGTCGGGGCAAGCTTATGCCCCTATGATTTCTTTTAGGAGTTCTCCCTTTTCTTTTGATGAGGAGCTTAATCCTGCCTTAGACTCTTTCCATTTCATTGATTGACAAAATGCCCCAGCCCTTGCTTATATTGTTACCGGGGATTCATATAAGAAACTCTTTTTGTTGACAAAGTCGAGAGTGATCAATATCTTGCACATCAAACGAATAACAGAATGCGCAAAAGCTTGACAGCTTGGGCCATCAGGGTTAGTATAATCTTGTGAATGAGGCATTCAAAGTTTATGAAATTGAATGTTTGTATTCACTGAGCTTTTATCTTATCGCTAAAGATTTTAAAATTGAGTATGGAAATGAATTTTTCCTAAGGAAATCGAAATTTTCATTTAACAAGTTATAAAATCGTAAGAAAACATTTAAGCATCTTGGTCATTGTGCACGGGTAAGATATTTCATCTTCGCTCTAGGCACTGCTCTTCGCAGAATTGACTTTATATGACACGCGCACTATGAGTGACGCAACCCTTTAGCAGGGGTTTCTTTTCTATGACTTCTAGATTATTTCATTTCTATATTATAATTCTTTCTTTCTTTTTTCTGCTTTCCTCGCTTAACTTATCTCATTTTCTTAGGCTATTCAGAGTTACCCATTTAACGACTTTTGGACCAATGAATCCTAAACCAGGTGGCTTTAGGACACTAGGTGTTAAGACACCCTTTCGGGTTTACTGGCTCTAGTAACAAAGGCCACACTTCGAGACAAGTCAGGTGGTCTACTCTATTTCTCCTCTCCTAAGATTGTGCAAGGTTCGTTTCCTTAGGCTCTAAGTAACCCATGTAGCGAGCGTTGGGTCGGTGACTCCCAAACCAGACGGATTTAGGGCACCAGGTATAAAGACACCCCTCGGACTTAATCACTCGAGTAACCTAGGCCACGATTCAGATCTGCTCAGGTTTTACCTTCTTCTTCTTGCAACGCTCATTTTCTTAGGCTCTAAGTTACCTATATAGCAAGCGTTTTGCCAGTAGCTCCCAAACCAGATGGCTTTAGCGCACCAGGTGTAAAGACACCCCTCGGGCTTAATTACTCAAGTAACTCAGGCCACGATTCGAGACATTAGGCTGACTACTTATCTTTTATCTTCTCACTAATTGCCCTTGCTATTGCCATAGCTCATACCCCACAACTAAGAGTCGAGGTAACTGCAAAGTGCAAACACGCATATGAGGTCAATTCTTCTCCAAACAGCACTTTGAACTAGAATTTTAAAAAGTTTTAATTTTCTGATCGTTCCCGTGATTCTTGCTCTACGGATGGTAACCGGAATTAATCCAATTCATAACAAGTTAAACAAAATATCTTTTTTAAAACCTTTTTCTAAGATTTTAATGCAAGATTTATCTATCCTTAACATGTATATTATTGCTAATTCATGTAAATGGAGATTGAAAGCACATAAAGAGATGAAGGAGTCGTACCTCATACGTGGATCGCTGTATTCTAAGAAAAATTATGATTTGAAAAAACCGATTGATCATACCGGATCACCAGTGAAATGATGTGGAAGCTTTGATGATGACAGACCATGTTGATGGTGCCGACTGGTACATTTTTATTGGATGGTTGATAAATGCCCCAGTGTTGAGTTGTCGCTGTCTCTAAAATTGCCCCAGTCATATTTGTTATAAGGTTCCCAATATCGATTGATGTTGATTCTAAAATTTCCCCAGTCTTGCTTGTCATATGGGGTAATTGCTTTGTTGTATATTTGTCAGATGGGCTAATAAGATGCCGAGATCGCAAGAGTATTTTACCTCATGACCCACATGGTGAACCGGTAGTGGAGCTTTGACATTTGGTTTGCTCCAATCCTCGTTTTAACTTGTAGGCGTAATTGGCTTTGATGATTTTCTTCTTTTAATTTGATGAATGTTTCAGATTGAGGGTGTCATCTCTTTGAAGGTCCTTATTGATGATCATGCTTGATATAACGCAGTGTTGTTGTTTGAACTTTGATGATTGATGTGCAGAGGTTTTTGGACTCCGCTGAATTGGATCTGAGAACTTAGCTTGGTTGGTGATGTGATGGCTTCAACCGGATTTGGTTTGATCTGTGAGGTTTAACATGTGGCCTTTTCCTCAGGGAACAGGTCGTCGGGTATGAAATAGACTTTGCCATGACGGTAGCCCATGTGCTTCTGTAGGTCAAATGAGATCAAGTCTTCTCGCACTTCAGGAGTGATGAGTTGCTGACAGGTTGCATCTTATGATGATTGTCATTTCATCCCTGTGACTGGTCGTCTTGATGTATCGATGTTTCTTCCTTTTCGAGACTTGTGCCAGATTTGATGGAATGACATTGAGGTGTCGTTGGGTCTTCTCAACATGGTTCGCTGATTTTAAGGGTTTTTCTTGGGTGTAGGCTTTTTAGGTTTGATTTTGGTGTCTTGAGACTCGTCTTTGGGTCTATATTTGGGTTGGATTTCGGGTTTAGAGGTAGAGTGTTTGGTTTTTTTTTTAGGGTTATACTGCACCATAGATGGCTGCCTACGTACTCCCGTGGATGGGGAGATCTGGTCTTTCGTAGTTCAGGCTTGGCCTGATTGATTGAGACTGGTTTTTTGATTTTTTTGATTTTTTTTTCGTGGAAAGTAGAATACATAATGCTAAGAATGTGATACCGTCTCACATCTCCCAGATCTCGCAACTTTATCCTCTGGACCTACGTCTTCCTGGCTAGCTGAGGCCTGATAGTCTAGTTGTCAGTGGTTATGTTGCCTTCGAGGCTCGTGACATAGGTTAACTCTTGGTCATGAATATCTTCAATCACGACCATAACTTGATCGTCTTCTGATTCAGCATATCCCTTAAGGAGGCTCAAAATGGACTTGTCGTAAATAGGGATGAACTCTAGATTCTTCGATGGGTTGTCTTCCCTGACAACTTCACCACATTTTTCTTCATCTGTTCCTTCACCTTTCTCATAGGCTTGAAAGGATTTAACAATGAAATTTCCCTCAAACTGTTGTTGTATTTCTCGAAAGGAACTTTCCTTTTTGGCTTTGTCCACACTGGGAAGGATCAATATTTCCTTCTCATCATCTAGGAGGGTAAAATCAGGAATCTGCTTTCTAACTCTTGGTAACAGAATGTTTGACAGTTGCGAAGGAATTTCCTTAGGGTACTGTCTTGTTTCCTCTATCATTCCCCTCATTATGATCAGTTCACCTTGTGTTCTGTCAGGTTTGGTGTTGATAACCGTTAATTCCTTTGAATTGTCTGTCTCGAGCGGACCTCTTACACTCTTCAATTCTCTTTCACCTTTTTTGATCATGGGGATTTCTATCTTCAGCTCTCCATTTTTAATAAGATTTTGGATTTTGTGTAGCAGAGACTAACATTCTTCGGTTGCATGACCCAGTGAGTTAGAATGGTAGAGACATATCTTGGTGGAATCAAAACTTTTCATCTCGAGATTTACAGGAGGCAGCAACTCTGTAATCTTCCTTTGCTTATCAGCAAATGCAACATTTCTTCCTTTGATTTGTTCAGAGGAGTGAATTTTCGGTCTCTGGTGGATGTTGTTTGATCTTTCTTCCTTGAAATTTTGCATTCCTCCGAGCGATTTTTTTGCTGGCGAGATCTTCTAGTAATTTTGTTATTCCACCTTTCTTTCCTTTCAGCCTGCTTTGATCTTCTTCAGTCAGCTGGATTATTTTGGATGGATATAGGCTTGAATTTTAGTTAACCACTTTTTCCTTTTGGCTTTCTGATAGTTGAGTGAAAAGCTGCCTTGTATCCTGATGTTGGAGCACTATAAGCTTAGCTAGCAGAGTTACTTGATTCTGGATCGTCTCTAATTTTTGACTTACTGTCATATACTCTTCCAGATTTTCCCACTCTAGGCTGTTTGTTCTACTCCTTTGGGGGTATTTCTCTATCCTTCGGATGTACTTACAATTTGGATGTATTTCAGCGCTTCTTGACCCGATCATGTTCACTCCCTCTGTATGATGCAGTAATATAAGGTTGGTGTTGACATTTGGAGGGTCAGGTTATTGGACCATAACATCGTCGCTTTCGATCAGATTTTGGATTTTATGCTTTAAGGACCAACAATCTTGTGTATCGTGTCCTGGAGACCCTAAATGGTAAGCACATCTCTAGCTTGGATTGTATCTTTTGCTTTTTGGATCCAGAGGTGGAGCCAGTTTGGTAATTTTCTTGTGATCTATTAACATCACCAATACGTTTTCAAGTGAATCTCCTAGTAGAGTGAACACCCGATTTTTCATTCTTTCAAATTTTCTTTTTTTATCCTACCATTGGCTGATTGCGTCTTGTTGTTGTAATGACAGATTGCCTTCCCTCCTCCAAATGAGGGGTCTATAGTTGGGTCTCCTAGATTGCCCTTGTAAAACAAGGGATACATCTTCATCGCCTTTCTTGGGTACCTTCTTGGGATCGTTAGCATAGTTACCAGACTGTATATGCTCTATTTAATCTTGCCTGCTTTCAGACCTATCTCTGCCATTTCGCCGTGTTTGATCATCTCTGAGAATGACTTTCCTAGTCCATCTAGGATCCTCTCATAGTAAGGTGCCTCTTGGATATCTATGAAAGTCATCACCATTTCAGTTTCTGTCATAGGGGGCTGACCTATGCTGCCAGACGTCTCCATCTTTGAGCGTATTCATGGAAAGACTCAATACTCTGCTTTTTGACTTTAGTCACTTGGTATCGATCTGGTGCCATTTGTGACTGAAAACTTTACTGATTTAGGAAGGCGTGGGCTAATTCTTCTCAGCTATGGATTTTAGCATTGTCAAATCGTGCATATCAGGCTTTAGCCTCTCCGGTTAGACTTTTCTGAAATAACTGCATTATCAGCTTCTCATCTTCTGCATAGGATCCGAGTTCTCCTATGTACACTTTTAGATGGGTATAAAGATCGCTTGACTCATTGTATTTCTCAAAGTTCGATACTTGGAACTTGTCTGGATAACGAGCTCCTGGGAATATACAAAGATCTGAATAATTGGCACTCCCATAGGTTGCAGTTCCTTTTATTGAACCGATGGTTTCTTCCATTTGTTGGACTTTCTTTTGGATATCACCAGTTTCCCGGTCTTCCTTGAGATTTGTGATTTTAGGGGTTTTGTTAGTTCTTTCACTGGATCGAAGTTCAGGTATCTGTATTTCCCCTTTTTTGTCAGCACTTTGATTGCCACCTTGTGAGGATGACTCTGTTTGATTGGACGTTGTCTGGCTCTGAGTGCTTTGTTCTTTTAGGAGGATATCCAACTCTGCTATTTGATTCTTAAGTCCCTCAAACTCCTTTTGAGATACGGAACCTGATTCGTGTTGGGCACTTTCAGCCATGTCGATGGATAGGCTTTGTGCCTTTTTAGATTTCTATCTAGCAATGGGACCAATCTTACCTACAAGAGGAGTTGGTAGTTTATTCTTGATATACATTAACAATATGCATGTTGTGCAATGTGTTAGTTTTTAGGGGTTTTTAATATTCTCCTGCAAAACAGAGGTCAGTTGTTTTGATGACAGGATATCATGAAAGGATTTGATATTTAATAAAAGAATTTACAATTTACAATATTTGATATGAATTGATATTTACAACATTTGATATTTTGATATGGAATTGAAAGGGAAAGGTATGAAGAGCCTTCCCTTCGCGTTTGGTTTATCAGAGGCTGACCTATCTTAGGTTTACTCTCATGGGCTTTTTGGCATGAAGGTTCCCAGATCATCGCAATCTACTAGATGGGAAGTTAATCCTATCTTGCAACTTGAGCGGATCTGAGTGGTACCTTTCCTGAGTCTCACTTGGACTTAATCGCCACTGGAGTCCAATAATCAGTGACCGACGGGTTCGCCTCCTGGTGGAGGAACACACAACATACATTCATCGCGTCTCACTACATGCAAAATGATGACATTGTGCGAAGCATTAATATAAGGCGTTGTAAAGAGACATTCACATCCATTCAATGTAAAGACGTCATTTCACACACATGCACAAAAAAGGGAATTGAAAAGTTTTAAAAAGCGGCTTAAGCCCTCTACTGTTCCCAACAGAGTTGCCACTTGTCGACGCGAGGAGAATTTTAATCCCTCTTCCAATGTGTTTCTTACCCTTTATGTTTTATATGTGGATTTGTTTGATCTAAGGATGAGATTTTAGAAAGTCCGACATACAATGTCGACGATTTGAAAAAGATTGATTTTATTGGTCCGAATTAGATAGAGCCGCCAGTTGGTATGAGTTAAATGGTTGTACCAACTCAACCGAGTTTTGAAAAGTTTTGCAATATGGCCCAATTATTGGACTCTGTTTAATTGGTATTGGAAACCGATATTCATAGAGTTTGGGGGCTTGCTTAAGCAGGGAAAAAGTATTAGGCACCCCCCGACTTCCGTGAAACAAGGTTACCACGCTTTTCATTCCCTAATCATTGTGTATGTGTGTTTGTATTACAGTTAATTGGGCTTAAGTGCTTTATTTGAAAGTAGTGTTGTGTTTTGTTGGACCTATATACGAAGGGTTTGATTTATTAAAAAGTCCATTTTTAGACAAGAATGTAAAAATGATGTTTTGAAAAGTGGTTTTCAAACCTTTTCGCTCGCATAAGAATTGAAACTGATGCTTCCATTTTATTCCATATTCGACTTTATTTAATTTTATTTTCGGGATGCGAAACATCCTCGACAAAATAATATATATATAACTGTCGGGCTCCTTATGGGCATGAAAGCCATCAAAGTATGCCCGGACACCACACATAAGGTTTTCATTATTTCGGGGACCCTAAATTCGGATAACCGTTTTAAGGTCCTATATTTACAATTACAAGATTTGCAAGCTGGCTGTACAACTCAACCAGGTCCATTATTGGAGCCGGATCTAGATCCATGAGTTGAATCGTAGATCCTGTAGCTCCTAGGCTCACAGAATATCAAATAAACAGCCTGCACAATGAATATATTGCAATAAAAAGTAAAACTATACTAGACATCGCTAAACAAAAGATCCATCAATCAAATCTCTGTACGCGAGTAGCTCATAGCTTCCAGTTTTCTCTAGATACAAATCTAGGGTCACATAATTGCTAAATATTTACAAAAACTAGAAAGAAAACTAGATCTGTACATATTTTAGCTATTCTAGCTTCCAGGTTCAAGTTTTACAACTTTTGAATCGGTTAAAAGCTAGATCTGGCTTGATCTAGTATACATCTAGTCAATACAGCTCAAATATTGACTATTTACAAGAAATGAATGATTAAAACTTTAGATCTAACGAATATAAGCTACTAAATATATGTATATAGCACTTATATACGTATTAGAGTAAGCGAAAAAGACAGATCTGGCGAAATCTTACAGTATTTTGCTAGAACAGCCCTCGAACGGCTTTTGACACCTCGATACTCATTTCCCACCGCTTAAAATTTGATATGTGGTAGTATATATGTATATGAACGTTTACAAAGAAGTTTTACAAGAATCGGAGTATGTTAGAGCCTCCGTTTGACCCTCCTAGCCTCTATTTCTCTCGCCGTGACCCTATTCTTTTCTAATCTTTCTCTGGAAGCCAAAGGGGGGAGAGGATATATATAGACCCAGATTGCTGAAAATTTGCCTGAGGCAGCCTGAAATTGGGCCCCACTTGCTCGGTATTCGTCCTGGTAGGTCAGGTTTTCATGCTACGCACTGGAACGGCCATAACTCTCAATCCGGGAGGAGTTAAAAGACGTGTTTTATCAATCCCGAAAGCTCTTTCCAATATCTTCGCAATGGTGTATCATTTTCCCAAATATGATTTCAGGAAGATAGGTAAAAAGGGGAAAAACCACCCCTACGTAGATGTCGGATAGCCATTCGCCTTGCTGTGCGCTGGGAAGCTTGCTCCTTTCAATCCGGGAATCCTATGGAGGTGTGCCATACCATTCCAGAATGCTATTTAAGAGGGATATGCAATGACATGAGGCTTAACCTTTTTCAAATCTGGGAAGATTGGTCCATGACCAGAATAGTAGCTTCAGGTCCCCTCAAGTAGTTCATTGAGCTGTCTAACGCAGTTTTCACTCGGGATTGCTGTGATGGTTATGTGCGACCTTGTTCACAATAATTTGATCTGGTTTGATGTTGAGTTGGAAAAATTAGTCTTTTTCCCTTCCGGGTTGGTTCTAGGCTTGACGTGGTTGTTATTGTTCCTCGGGGTTATTTCCAGGGCTTTGACTGTGATGTTGTTTTCTATCTTTCCTCAGGGTTGCTTCTGAGGGTTGATTTGATGTCCCACGTGGCTGTTTTTAGGGTTTGATTTGATGTTGTAATCCTCTAGGGCTATTTCGAGTGTCTACATTAACTATATGAAAATATTGTTATTTTTACCAGTAGTAAGCTTGATATATGTACTCCCTAGTGTAACTTTGTATTTGGATTTTCATAATCAAAAATCTCTTCAACAACACTTCTTTTAGTCAGCCTAATGTTGAGGTCTTTAAAGCTCAGGTTAGGAGGATGATATTTCACTGTTCTGGATGCTCTTGGAAGACTTTCATTGGTCATTTTCTTTTCTGGTTCATGTTCTGGTATGTTAGATTCTGCTTCTGATATTTCGCCTGTTTTGTCTTCTAAAGCAGACGGGTCGATCTGTCTAGATGTAGGTGTCTGTATATCTGAGTTTTCTTCTAAAACAGACGGGTCAAGTTGTCTGATTTCATCTGTCTTTACTTTCGATGCAGACGGGTCAAGCTATCTAGATTCAACTATTTTCTTTCCAAATTCCAGATACTTTATCTGTTTCCTGCAAAGTATCCTACTTTTCTTTTGACATATCAAGGTCAAAATCATCAAATATAATATGAACAAATTCCTTAACCTTTTATCAAGATTATCAGTTGTATTAAATATGGAACATTAATATGAAATCCATAGAGTTTTCATAATAATATATCTAATTAAAACTCTATTAAAAACAACATCAGGTATTTACATATTCTGACAAATAATTTGTAAGTAACTTACTCTTTCAAAGTAAAGTATTATCCGTCTCCTTTTTGACCTTTAGACATCTACGAAATGAATAAATAGTCTCTACATTTTTGCTACCCAAATCATATTGGGTCATTTTTGGTTAATAGCATATAAATCACATTTCTTAATCCAAGTTTGTTTTATTTTTATTTTATTACAATTATAGTCAAAATGTCCTTTTAAACCACAATTTTTACAAGTAATAAATGGTAAACAATAAAGTGATTTATGCCTTGATTTACTATTAATCATTCTAATATTATTATTAGTTATATTTTTCACATTTTTAATAGAATTATACCCAATTACTTATTTATCGAGACTAGACCTTTGTGCCCCAACATAACATTTAGGTTCGCTTCTCCTTGCACAAATTTAGCAAGATCATTTTTTTTAAAATGCTATTTCTGCATTTGTTACATTATCACCATGTTGAACATTCATCATTTTTTCCATCATTAAAAGTATTCATCATTTTTAAAACTTCATTTTCATTTTTAAGGTATTCATTTTCTTTTTTCTCTTTAATAAGCGACTTAACTTCATTCATTAGCTTATTTACGCAATTATTAAAATAGACAGTTTTCTTTTTGAGTTGTTGATTTTCATTTTGTAAAGCAAGATAATCAGATGTAGATATTTCAAAAGCTTCATAAAAATTTGTTACCTCAAGTTGATCATCGTCTTCTAGTCCCATGAAACAGAGTTGGACAATTTCTTCTTCTTGTTCTGTTTTGGACTTACTCATTGGAGTTGAGCTACCTTTTTTATTCTTCCTTTGTTTCTTCCTTTGAAGTAGTCTCTCGAGTTTTCTTGAGAGCATTTCAATTTCTTCATTAAAATCTTTGTGATCACTTTCATTGTTGCTCTCAGCTTGAAGTGCCAATGTCTTCTTTATTGGTGCTTCATCTTCATCATCATACCTCCTGAGTTGATTTTCAAACTCTTCAAGTTCACCAAAGAGGGTGAACGTTTCCATGGTGCTGATTGTTGATAAGTCTTGTAAAGTGGTAACTTTTGGAGCAAATCTTTTTGGCATGATTCTCAACAGGTTTCTATTGATTTCCTTTTGATCAATTTTTCTCCCTAGCATGCTGAGAGAGTTCATTAGCGTGAAAAACCTCGCTTGAGCTTCATTGATTGTTTCATCTTTTTCTAATTTGAATAGATCATAGTCTTGCATTAGCATACTCAACTTCACCTCCTTGACTTTGGAAGTACTTTCATGGCTTGTCAAGATAGTATCCCATATTTCTTTTGATGTGTTACATGTTGAAACTTTATCAATTTCAGCTTGGACCATTCCTCTTAGAAAAGTGTTCATAGCTTTTGAGTTGTAGGAAAATATGTAGCTTTCATTTGCATCCATTTTCATGAGAGTCTTGGGTCTGCCATCATCATGTCTTGGAATGACGGGTCCATTATCAACCACCCACCATTCTCACGGGTCTCTCTTGAGATAAATTTTCATTTTGAATTTCTAAAAGTTGAAGTTCTTGCTTTCTATTAACAGAGGCGGCCTGCTTGTGGACTGTCCTTCTTGAAAGTTAAGGTGTGCCATAGGATCTTCCCTTACGACATGCAAAGATCAAAATTAGTAGAGTCTTGCTTTGATACTAAATGTAATTCTGTGAATAAGCACACCTAGAGGGGGGTGAACAAGTGTAAATACCAAAAGTGATCTACAATGGTCAATTTTTGAGTTTTTCTGCGACAGGTTATAATCGAACAGGTTAGCCCTGTTTGTTTTAGTATATGTTCTTCGTCAGTTATAATCATATAGGTAATCCTTGTCCGTTTTAGTGTATTTTCAAGCACGAAATAAAACTAAATATGCAGAATACAAATGCAGATTAAAGAAAAGAGCAGAACAGAAATCACACCAATATTTTTATATGATTCAGCCCTTAACCTCTAGTCTAGCGGCCTACATTCACGTCCAATACTAACCGATATTGGACTCTTTTTATTAACTTTAAAAATCAATTAAATACAATAAAAAGAACTCTATGATCAAATAAAGCTTTCCACTGCGATAGACACCTCTACCCATTTTGCACATCTGCAACCATTCTCACCACTGATACATTTGCACCTTAGCAACCTTGAAAATTCTCTTTGAACAGACCTTATCCACTACTGGATCGATCAAGCCAAACAAGGTTTGAACTAGAATTTAATACAATGAATATTGATTACAATAGGCTCTTAATTTCCATCTGAAAGAAATTAACAATACAGTGAGTAGCTGAAAATAGCTTTGAAAGGCTCTTGATTAATATGGATTGATAAACTTCAGGTCTGCTAACTGTTTAAGCCGAAGAGAAGGAGTATATATAGAAAGAGTTCCAACGGCTATAAAATAGGTAACATAAAATCCTCAGACCCGTTGAAAAGAGCCATGTTCAGCAGCTTGAATATTATCAATGGATATAACATACTTCACAACATTTATATAGTTTCCAAAGCAAACTAAATCACTTAATATAAGAGGAGAGAAAAATCTTATCTCATCAGCTTGAATTATGGTCCAACGGAAATAAAATAATCTTTAAAACAACCAATCCAAGTCAAACCGGAAAGTTTAAATAAAAGTGAGAATAACTCTAATCCCAGTTAACAGCTTGATTAAAGGAGTAAAAGACTTAATATGATAATATTTAATATATATCAACTCTTAACAGTTTTTATATCTAAACACAACTCCTTGTATAACTCTTTTTCAATTTAAGTTTCAAATTGACATAGTTATTTGTAGACAAGATATAACACTTCCGTTAACATAATTATAGCTTTATAAAACCTGTGAATCATAACAGATATTCATGCAAAGCCAAAATGATTCCTTAATAGTATTGATCCAGTAGGAGAATTCTAATGAACTATTAATCCAACTTGGGCCAATCAAGAAATCAACATATTAAAAATATATAGCTCAAATAAATTAAATAAGACCATGATCTAAAACCCAAATATGTTGTTATTATTAAAATCACAAAAGGTATAAACCAACAATAACATTGTTTCATTTTTTGTTCTTGCCTTTGAAGTGTTTTATATTTTTTAAATTATGTAAGTGGCTCATTGTGTTAGATCTTGTCTGGAGCTTTAGTTTTAGCCACTGACAAATTATAAATGTGATTTACTTTTTGGTAGTTTCCAGCAGAGGATGGATTAAGATTTGGGATAAGATTTGGAACCACGCATTAATTAGTAGAAGAAAATGTTTAATTAAAGTAGGTAATAATCTAATTAATTAGTGGAAATTTAGCCAAGGAGATCATGTGTTTTTAGTGCTCTCATTAATAGAATTATTTGCAGGTGGCTACAAGTAAACATCATTTGAGAGCAAGTGCTAGCCTTTTATGAAATTGGTTGAGTAATTATTTAGTTTCATTACCATTATTGAATATGGTGCACCACTTAGAAAAATAAAAGTAGCTTAAAATAATCAATGTGCTTTGCAAGTGTTGATATAGGATTCCGATTTCAAACAATTTAGAATGAACAATTTATTTGTACAGTGTATAAAAATAAGTCATATACATTTTATATAAAAAGAGTTGCATTTTAGTATGATACAATTATAATTCTGTACTATAAAAAATATAATTTGTATCTATAAATTGTCTAAATAAATGTACTTTTTTATTTTAAGCTGTCTAAAATCAAGATTCTTAATGAACAAAGTTGATGGTTAGAATAATAAAGGAAATTGATATTTCCACATGAGTTTTTGATATTTCCATATGAAAAGTGTCACTATAGATGTATAGCAACGATAAAAACCGTTGCAATAAAGATTTATAACGACGTTTTTTATGTAGAAATATCAAAAATGTCATATGAAAATATCAATTTTCATAATAAAATATGCAAACTCAATATATAACCTCGTGGGCTACTCCATAAATATTTATTAGCCAATGTTTTTAGTTTAATTATATTCTTTGACACTCATGTAAAAGGCCTAACGGCCCCACATGGTTGTGTGCTTCAAGATCAAGTTTAAAAACCATTTTGCAAAATAAAATAAAATAATGGATGAATCATAACGTTAATTAAGCAATTCCATTCTCATTTTTATAATTCAAGTTGTTAAACAAGATAAAGGATAAAGAATCCTGTTACGCAAATTCATGATACTCAACCATGCATTTATGAATGGGCAAGTTTGTGTCTATCATGCACACATAATTTTAATTGATAAAATAATCATTAATAAAAAAAATTTAAACTATTAAGATATAAACTTGTGTATGTCTAAGACACGTACTCTTTTTTCTTTATATATATGGAGACGGATCCAGATTCAAAGTTGGATAAACACCTATAACCTTGCAACTAATTTCAAACTGACCAAAATAAATTTAAGTGGAGGTCTATTATGCGGACATACTATTTTCCAAAAGGGAGCATTTCGATCATTTTTTTGGGCCTCCATCCGCACAATAGTTTGTCGACGTCCTTGAAACAAATAAGCGGACATGCTTAATCACAAAACATTCAAATTTATTTTAAGCGGTTTAAGATGAGTGGGAAGGGTACAAGTCTTCATCCAATTTTAAATCTATATCAGTCCCCTATATTGATGGTTTGCAGATTTAAGAACATACATACAATGTAGTTGATGTAATAGCGGAAGCATGAAATAAATTATATTTAAAATTTTTACCCAGGATTACCTTGATGCGATATTATAAATTGAGGATGGATAAAAGATATACCTTTACGAAGATGAATCAACTCCTTGATTTGTTTTTCAAGTTCCAATCATTTGCTCATTCGTGATTCTTCAAATTCTTGGATCAAACGTTACCTACTCAGTGTGTTAAACGCTCTAAAGGTGATCCACCAAGAGATTATTGATTGGAGAAATAAATTTAAGTTTCTCCAAATCTTGGGTTGCTAGCCCTAATTCTCTCTCTTCTAACTCCTTAGTTTGCAGAGAATTATTCTGAAGTAAATTTATACTCACATTTGTGTCAAACCTTAATCTATGATAAGGTTTTTCCTTATATAGACCAATCCCCTCCCTAAACTCTTTAGGACTTAGGGTTTTAATTTAATTCACAAGCTATTTAAGAACTAAATTAATAATAATAATAATAATAAAATAATAATAATAATAATAATAAAACTTCTCTTATTAATTTATAACTAGTATTTCTCCAAATACTAAATTATTATTATTAAGTCAATTACTTCTAAAATAATATTTCTCTTTTATGGTGTGACCCTTTAAGTTAAATATTATACGAGTGGTAAAAAAATAAAATTAGAACCATTCTAATGTTATTTATAATGAATTAAACTTCTTTAATTCAAATATAAATAAATAATATTTATTCTACATCATGAGTGACACCTCTCAGCATATCATGACTATCCGGATAATACGAAATCAACGTTTAATCACAAAGAACCTACTCTGCGAGTATTTACTGTATAATTCAATCATTCTACTATACAATGTTTCGATCAAACATAAAACGTATAATTTCTGAAAATTTTTATTTATTTGATCATATGCATTTCGATTCTAAAATTCACAACACTAGTTAATGTAAATTAGAAACTTTTTTCTAATTTTCATTCACATTGACCAATGATTTCTGAGTTGTCATATATCGAATCACATATGACATTCTCTCCCTTTAGTGGAAGTGTTAGATTCTTTGTTGATCATTCAACTACCTCCATGTACACTTTATATACTCGAACATACCTTTTGTATACCCAAAGAGTCTTAAACAATATGACAAAGTATAACCAAGAATACAAAGAACATTATGATGATCTCAAGTCCAAGGATCACTTGTACTACTATCACTATAGGAACTCCTATTATCAGGCAAGTAAAACTCCAATAGGTGTCCTTTAAGCGAGTCACATTCAGTGAACTTATTCTTCAATAAGCACCTACATATTTGTTTTAGTGTCTCCACACATATGATTATGAGATCAATTATTCTCTTCAACAGAGCAAACATAGTATGTACTAATCTATCCGGAATCAGTAACCCCACATTTGTGATCTAACGATTAAGAACATTTTAATTTTCTAGAATTTAGACCTCATTAGCATGAACTTTTTATTATTCTAAAAACATTGCTCCAAAATTATGGGTGTATCCTAATTAATTCCCCAATTAAACATGGATAAAGAATGCATTTAATCAAATGAATTTTTTTATTAATAAATAAACAAAATTATAAAGTAAATGCTTATCACATTCAATGTGATTGGCTTGAGGGCATACTACTTTCATATATATATATATATGGGGACTGATCCATAGCCAACATTGTAAGGATAAGGTTATCCTTACAACAGATCTCAGTCGTCCATCGAACGGTAAAGAGGATCTCTCATCCACAATTTAATATGGGGGAGCTTGTAATTTAGTTCTGAGAACTGAAAAATTATCCAAAATAACCTTCATCTATCCTCAGAATTAAACTGTGGACGCTAGGTATGGCCCAACCCGTTCGCAGTTTAAATGATGTTATTTTTTGGTCTTCCCTTTCGTAATTTAATATTGCGGACGCTGAAGTCTATTAAATCTAAACGGCACCGTGTTGCTGTCAACCATCAATCCACAGAACTAAATTGCGGACTCTGAGTGTTATATAAAACTGTCAAGTACTACGATCTATCTACGTTCTTCACAGCATGAATCTTGGATCTCATCTCATTTTGACAGTAGTGATTTGGAACTAGAATAGTTCGATTTAAAGCTATTAAATTTTTCATTTTTTCTTGCATATTATTTTTCTTGTTGATTCATATGATCTGGGCTGATGTGAAACATTCATGACTAAACAAATAGAGTGATATATACCATAATATGTTGTCTCACATGCTTCATACTATGAGAATTAAAATAGTTCACGCCATTGTTAGATTTCATTTGTTTAGCAAAACATATTTCTCATCAGCACAAATAACAAAAATCTACAACAAGAATATAAGAAAACGACGTAATGGAAGATTTCTAGCTTTAAATTAAACTTTTTTGTTTGAACCCTAATCCACAGAATTAAATTGCGAGCTATAAAAATAGAATTTTACATGTCCGCAGAACTAAACTGCGGACTGTAAAGATTGAATTTTACCCTTCCGCGGAACTAAAGTGCGAATGGACGGAAAAATTATAAGGTTACTGTAGGCCCAAGTGCAAATTAGGGTTCACGTGACCTAATTGAATTAAATGCACAAATTAGGGTTCATACTATAATCTAAAAAAAATGAATGAACTACGTAAAAGATATAAATGAATGAACAAGACTGCAATTAATGAACGGAACATTAAATTAGCAAAAAGGGAAAGACCCTAGGGTTTTAGCCCCCTAGGGTTCGGCCACCCTAGGGATCAACCACTCCAAGATGGCTCCTCCTTAAGGAAAAGATAAATCAATCTCTTCCCTGACTGAATTTGGTTGGAACTATCGAAACAAAATAAGGAAAATAAAAAAAAGATGAACAAAAAATGCCAAAGTACCTCCTAGGGTTCGGCCCCCTAAGGCGTGCGCTACATCATATTCTCGATTTGTATGCCATAAGGGTTTTGATCGATGCAATGACAGAACAATGAGCCCGGACAACAGAAAGAAATCGAGATCTTTTGGAAACTCCTTCAAATGGTTAAACCTTAGAACCTCCATGAAAGAGCTTCTTAGATAACCAAGAATCATGAGAAAAGGAGAAAAACCGACTAAGAAAAATCGAAACGAACAAAACGAACTGAAGGAGGCTCAAACCTAGGGTTCGGCCCCCTAGGGCGCGACCTCCCATGTCTTGTGCTGAGTTCTTCCGAGGTTTTCTGACGACGAGATTCTCAAATAAAAAAGGAAGAGCAGGAAAGCATGGTTTGAGCAACAAGAGCTTTGAAGCATGAGACCGAGGAGGCACCTTCATAAGTCCCAAGGCAGAAGGCTTATGGAGGAAACTCATTTTGGAAATTGATTAAGGGATTGGATTGGTGGCTAGAAGGACAGGACGATCTAGGCATTACTCTGATGACTAAGGGTATTTCTGGAATTTTCCCGAGGCCATGTGCCTAGCATGTGACCACTTTCAAGGAAACACTATAAATACTCCTTCCATTCTAAGAAAAAAAGGACTTTTGGAAGATTGGAGACTGACGGATTCTCTATCAACCCTAGACACTAAAGAAGGCTCTCTGGATCCTTGATACCCTAAGAAGGCTCTCGGATACTAGGAGTTCTACCACTTTTTATTGGAGTAATCGTTCACCTGTTCTTCTTCCCTCTTCAATTCATCAATCAATTATGTACTCTTCGTAGATTTCTCTCCTCCTCAGCTAACACGAAACCCTAACACTAGCAAGGTATTATTTCCTTGCCCACATTTCTTTGGCGACTCTACTGGGGAGGTGTAGAAGGGTTAATACCCACAAATCGAAGTGGGAGAACTACTGGAAGAGTTTCACCAACAACAATAGAAGGCTAATGAAAATTTCATCGGTGAATGCTATTAGGGCTAAAGAGGTCTTACCGACAAAAGTTATTGAAAATGAGAACTTTTAAAATAAAAAACCAAAAGTCCATTGATTAAAGCAATCAAGCAAAAAATTTGAGGAAGTATTCCAAGAAGCTTTCATTACTTTTAATTTCTCAAAGTAAAGAAAACTGGGGGCATAAAGGCTCCAAAATTCCAACTTTTCAAATCAAGGGAAGTACAATATAGATTCCTTATATATTTTTATTCGTACATATGTACACATGTATTAATATATAAATGGCCACATGATTAACAAATCTGGTTCTGTTATAGGTTACCGGACAATATTCATAAAAAATATATATTTATTCTTGACAAAGCATCCTCCAGAGTTGGCAGACGAGTTTAATAAACCTTTTTTAAATGGTCTTCCATGCACAGGATGATTTAGACGAAAGGTTTAATAAACTTAATTTTTGAAAGTGGCCAAGAAGCAACCCCACAAGAGAGCCTGAAGGATGCTTGAGCTCAAAAAACCCCTAAGGGTTCAACTCTTGAAACTGAATTCGAGGAAGTTCCTTTCTTACACAAGATTAACTATAGAACAAAACGAAGACCGGAACAGAAGAAATAATAAAAAGAAGAAGAACTCAAGGGTTCCCTTTGTGACAACCCATATTTTCAAAAATATAATTTAAATGAGAATTTAATAAATAAAATTCTTATTAAAAGACATGTTGGGTTAGAGTGTATAAATATATATGAGTTATATATATTTACGTGGTTTATGTGATGAGGAAGAAATGTAATATAAGTATGATTTAGTTTAATAAATTGGTATTATGCCAAATGATTATAAATTGATTATGAGGTGAGAAAAACCAATATATTTATAAATAAATATTGGTGTCAAGATTAATAAATTAAATTAATATTTAAGTGGTGATTCAATGTATAGATTAAAGAAATTATTTCAAGACAATTTATAGAAGCAAAGGAATTAAATATTTCCAATATGTGGAAATTAAATATCTAATTTAATTTCTTAATAAAGCTAATTTAGTCCAATTTAAAATATGAAAATTGACTTAGTGGGTAAATAAGTGGGAAATAAATATTATTATTTGGGAAATTTAATTATTAGTAATTGGAGAAGTGGAGCTGGCTAAATGATTTAGCAGACAAATTAAAACAAATAAGGAGAAAGAGAAGTAAAAGTGTGAAAAGCAAACAAGGTCTTGAGACCTTTCTTTTCTAGTAATGTCAATAAACTGAAGGTGATATCATTCACCTCACTTCTCATCTGTTTATTCATCTATTCATTTTATATTGCTGAGAAAAAAAGAGAGAAAGGGAGAGGGGGGTGGAATTGGTTTTGGTGAGAACTTGAAGAAAATGATCATGAGATTAAGGAGGATTAAGGAGGAATCTGCTCAAGTATTCAACCTCTCTAGCCAAGCTAAAGAAGGCCAAAGAGGTAAGAGATAAACCCTAAGGTTTTTAAACTCTTTTCCTTAAGTTTCAGTTTGAGTTGTTAATTGGTTGTATGAATTAGAGAAGAATTGAAGTATGTTTTAATTGATGAATTGTTAGTATCATTCTCAAGTGAAATCAAAACAAGCAATCTGAATCTATGGGTAAAAGAGGAAAGAATGGACTTTTGGTTTATTGTATATATTATGGTCTTTTTTAGAGGATAAATTGGTGGTGATTTAATGTTTAAAGTCTGAAATTGATAGTTGAATGTTGTTCTCCTGTGAGAAACAAAAACAACCCAATTTGAATGAATCAAAATGGAGCTATAACGAATTCGTGGTGAAGGATTTCGTAAAACATGTTAAAACATGAAAATATAGTTTGAAAACTGAAATTGAATTTTTAAAATGAGTTTTTTAAGTTTATGAGAAGTTAAATTGTTCTGTAGATGTATTTTTTGTGGTTAATGAGTTTATAGAATCAAAGGTTAGTTAATTTGAACCTTAGATGAAGGAAATAGGAGTTTTGGATGGAAATAGAGTTTGAAATCGCGTTCTAGAAAACTGAATCTGGAGTCGAGCGTTGTCGCACTGCTTTTGGGCGCGGCCGCACCGGTGTCTGGAAGGGCACGTTAAAGGGCTTTTAAAGACATGGTCAGTGGGATTTTATTCCTAATCAATTTTTATGAACCTTAGACATTTTGTTATGAAGTATTGGGGAATATGCATGTTAAGTATCAATTTAAAAGGATGACATGAAGGTTATGTAATGAAGATTAATGAACCTTATTCACAAATGATGATGAGATAGGAAGCCTAATAAACTTAACCAAACGTTAAGTGTGAATTAAAAGAGAAGCATGAGATAAATGCTAACGTAATCAATGTTAACAAACATTATAGATCTAACGTGATGTAAATACAAGGTTTAGGATTTAACTGAATGTTTAGTGTCAAACAAAAAGAAACTCGAAGAAAGAGAAGTTAAAGGTTACTTCAGTCAACCATAGTTAATAGTATTGAACATATGACTCATGATATGGAAGCATAACAAGCCTTAAACACTTAATTGAACATTAAATGTCAGTTAAAAGGAAAAGTAATGAGACATGAAAGGAAGATTAATGAAATTAAACAAAATGGACAATGAGGAGCTTTAACAGGACTTAAACACATAATTGAACATTATGTATCAAACCTAAAGAAGGTGACCATAGATCGTAAAGTAAAGTTACTTAAGCGATTACTAAGCATTGTTATATGGCTAATAGTTGATATGCATGATTATATATTGTGTAGGATACGTAAAGTGCAGATAGTTATAAGCTGTTAATCTATTATTGGTAATCAACGATTAGGACAAATCTTTCAGTTCCTATTTGCTATATGAACTTGATAACTGATTGATTGAAACATGTACTGCTATGGGTATGTTGAATTACATATGATGTGCATATGAAATGTGAAATTAAATCTATGCCTATGTTGATTGAGTTAAGGAACTCAATCCCAAACTTGATATATGAGATGCAACATGTATGGTATTTTAGAATGATAATGATTGTATAATCTGAGCATGGAATTATGTGTTATGTGATGCATGAAAACTGCTAGATTTGCTGAGCTGTCAAGCTCAATCTTGCAAAAATAACCTTTTTTTGCAGGTTAAGGATGCAATGAGATGTTTTCTACCATCTAGATGGTAAGGATTAGAAAGCATTCAAGAAAATAAACTTTCTTTAGCTGAAAATAGTTTTGAATCATGCTAAGGGTTCTCAATTTATGTAGTTGATAGTTATAATGTGTATGAAATATCAGGTTCTAATCCTTGATCTATCCGATATGTAAAGGATATTGTAGTGGGACGTTTAAACTTATATAATAAATCTGACTAAATGAATCATAAAATAAATGTGATTCGAAGATATGTAATCGTAAAGGTTGTGATTCAGAGAAATAAATAAAGAAGACATAAAAGTTTTAACTATTCTGCAAATTTATTGATTATGTCATTGATTAATTAATGATGTAAAGTTAGAATGTGAGTTTATTGCTAACGACCAAAGTCGGGAGTTAAATTGTTCATATTTTGGGGTCGTTACACCCTTCCTAGGGGTTGGCCCCTAAGAGACACTCTTTTAGAAGATCCAACCTTAAGTTCCAAGGTAGATGAGCCAATTTTGATATTGCCTCATGTATCTTCTCCATTAAACTTTAAGGATCCAGGTAGTTTTGCAATCTCGTGCCCAATTGATAGTCATTTCATCGGCAAAGCTCTATGTGTCATGGGAGTTATCAAAAATTTGGAGCCATGGTGGGATGAAAAAGGGGCCATTGTTGCAAACGCGTAGCTACTTACAGTTCATAAAGGAGATTCTATCTAAAAAGAATAAGCTAGGTGAATTTGAAACAATGGCCCTTATAGAAGCAAAGCCCTCAAATGTTAGATTACTACTAATGAATGAATGGTTACTCAATTATCGAAGGGGAATTGGATAGAAAGTTGAGAAATCGGGCTGGCGAATTTAAAACAAGCCCTTATTGGGAGGCAACCCAAGTTTAATTTTTAGTATTTTTTTATTATTATATTAGGTTTCATATTAGTTAATAAATTTGCATTTATTAGGATTTAATAAACTTGCTTATAGTGTGTTTACAGGTTATTCGAGTCCAATTCAAGTGAGGTGCTTATTCATTCCAATGTGTCTAGCCTATTCTTCAGACTTAGCAGACAAGAAGGAAGATTGCTATATTTGCAGGGAAGTTGTTGGTTCGATTAGATGACACAATTAACGCGCAAGTATATGCAGCCAACGAGTAATAAAGAGTAAGTACATATATCGTTCCCACAGAGAATTAAATGACAAAAGGTCGCCAAAGCACTAGTACATAATTATCTCAGTCTTATTTAAACGGATGGTAAAGAGAGGGAATTAAAACTACTTTAAACTAGGCAAGGAATTTAAACATGCAATAAATAATCCTAAGGTAGAATCAGATAATGAAGATAAGAGATCCCAATTTCCCCTAATGATTCGCCTAAGTCAACACAATCCTAAGTCAGGTCAAATCAATCATTATAGTTATTAGCCAAGGACACGAAAGTGGGAGTAGACCATCTTTCGATGCACCTAAACCATATCACGTGCAATCCACAGGTGATAGACGCACGTGAACACCCACATTACCTAAACCACTATATGTTTATGTGATTTACAAATAAAAATGGTTGAAGGTCAAGTTCTCTATTGACTACGAGCGGTGCTTCGGTATATGTCTATCCTAAGCACAAATCATAAGTCCAACGCCATGTGAACCTACAATCGCCCGTTACTGCGATTGGATCTAAACCTATATTTCGTCTTTCAATCCCACATAGGTTATCACAGTAATTGGTTGCAACACAATTAAGCAATTAAAGCATACATCGCAATAGATAAGCACATAGCAATCAAATAAGACCAACATGGAAGGGAAATCAACATTGACTACTCAAAAGGTTCCATTGGAACCTCAAAATAGATTTAAGGCATAGATAACCCAAATATATTATCCATAAGGTTGATAAATATCATCCGAATACAAATTGAATACAAGGGGAGTAAGAGATAGAGAAATGCAAATCTTGTATCTTCTCCAAGTGTTGGATCTTTGATGTCAATCCTTGCTTCAATCTTCTTTAACTAATCTAACCCTAGAAACTACACTAACTAATTAACCCTAAGCTTACCTTAATCTACTCCTAATCTATACAAAATGGAAAGGAAAAGGAAGAGGAAAACTAGGGTTAGGGCTAATGTGAGCTCCCTAATGGAGATTTTTAACATAATGAGGGCTTCAGCCCTTATAAGCTTTGCCTTCTCGCGTCTACTAAGCAAAAAGTCAACTCTGGCAGAAAAATAGACTGGCGCGGCCGCGCGGCACTGAAATGCTGAGGTTCTGATCTGGGGATTGGCACGGGCACGCGGGCTGGCTGCTTTAACACGGCGCGGCCGCGCGAGCATGAAAAGCTGCCCTTTGCTGTTGTTTTGCCTCTACTTGGCTGCTATACTTGTAAGACCCCAACTTTTATGAATAATGATTTAATTTTCTTTATATATTATTTTGAAATAGTAAGGTGTTGATTTGATAAATGTGAAAAGTTATGGGTGAAATGTACAAATATTTTAAAATAAGTAAGTGGTTATAAAATATTCTTGTTGTCGGGGAATATTCATTTGGTCGTGAAATATTCTTGTTGTCGGGGAATATTCGTACGACGGCGCAGCTATTTGTGGGCCCCACAACTGAATAACTGTCGGATATAGAAAGCGACAGAAATAACCTTTTTATAAAATAACGGCGTAGTTGTTACCGTTTGTACTGTTGAAATACCCGATGGTTAAAATATAGTAATACGCGGTGTTGCACAGTAGCACACGGTATTGCATAGTATTTCGAATTATTGATTCTTACGTAAGAAGTCACATACTCAATTATTGTTACAGTAATTACTGTTCAATATTTTATATTATTGATTCAATAATTGCATGATATTTTATTAGTTCAATAATTGCTACGTTGATATTTTATATCAATAATTGCTACGTTGCTATGATTGATTCAATAATTGCTACTGTTAATATTTTGCATTATTGATTCAATAATTGTCATTGCACAGTATTTCACATTATCAACTCAATAATTCATATTATTTGAATAATATTATTAGATAGCATTATTGACAATGTCTAAGGAAGTTCTGTCTATGAGAGGTTATTTAATTGCGCGCCAGTAAGGAGAAATCCTTATCGGAAGACCCCCTCTTTTTTGAGAACTACCTGGTTGTCAATATTATAGTTCTGTAATATTATTTGTGAATAATTAATTATTGATTTATATGATAAGGAAATATTTATTTTGTGGATATAAAAGAAGGAATTAGTGCTGATGTGTTTTTATCAGTATTTTAGTGTGGAAAATCATCCGTTTATGGATTTCGGATAATTTATGTTTGGAATTTAGAAAAACTTTCTTCTACAAAGTTGTAGAGAATTAAATTTTCTATGAAAAGGACATAGAATTTGTATTTTTCTGACAAAAGGGCTATTTATTATGAATTATTGAAGTTTCGGAAAATAAATATTTTTTTATAAAATGGTGGGCCCCACTTTTGGTTGGTGTGGAAAATGCTGATTTTGGTGGGCCCTACTTGTGGTGGCTAATATTTTGGTCAAGGAAGTGTATGTAGAAAAAATATTAATATTTTATTAATTTAGTCTACTTTGGCATCCTAAGCTTTTCCTATAAATAGAGTGCTTAGGTTAGAATTGAAAATCACACCAGAATCAGAAGTTTTCTCTCTCTCTATAATATCGAGCGTATTTTTATGAGTATTTAGATACTTTGAGTGTTGCTATTCAGTGCAAGTTTTCTTCAGCCTTATATCCGATATTCCAGTCAGAAGTACTATTCTTTTGAGGTAAGGGATGTTATTTTCTTTCGTAAATGATGTTATTCTTTTCAATATCATTATACCAAAATATTGGCATGAATTTTATTATGAAATTCTTACTTTTTCCGTTGGAATTACTATTCACGTATACGGCACTATTCACGTATACGGCACTATTCACAGAAAAATAATTTTTTTTTATTTGTCCAAGTTACTTGTTAAGGTTCCTATCTTTGATTGGATCTAAGTTTTGAGCTTTATTTTTGAATTTTGCTCCACAATTGATTATTACGAAGTATTTTTGAATTGGATAAACTAAAATACGAATACTTAGTCTTTGTCCTTTATCTCACTGGATTCGTTCTTTAAAATGTTTTTCATCATCCTCAATCCTAAAAAGTGATATAACTGAATATATTTGGCCTGTAGAGCAAAGATGAATGATTACCTGATGAATATCTTTGGCCGTAGTGCAATGAGATGAACATGACCACTGATGATACAAATGAATATCTTTGACCGTAGTGCAAAGATGTATATTTGATTTGACATGTATATTGATTGATGTTACAGGGATAAAATATTGATGATGGACTTTTAAATCATAGAAGATAGTAGACTTCATTCTCTACTTAACTCTTCTAATGAATTGTTATTTCCGTTGCGAATATTGATCTAAAACTTGTTGTCCATAATATTTTATCTGAATTATTGAAGACTAACGATAAGTTATTTTCCATTATCTTAGTCATAATATTCTTTACTGGGCTAGTTGAGCTCACCCTTTTCATCTATTGTCCTCTTCAGGAAATGAGAATGTCGCGGGAACTAGTCGAGGGACAGAGTGATGATCCGAGTTAGAGCAGTAGTAGTCCTCACTATTTCTGATAAATAGTGTGATAATAATTGTAATGAGGACTTAGTTTGAATATTAATATTTTGTACATATTTGTATTGACACTCACAATTGTGTGGTCGTATTTTGCACGACCGTGTGATATACAAGTTTGTATTTGAATTCTGTACCATGTATTTGGCGACTCAGAATGGGTTGGGTTGACTGGACCTATTCTTGGGGCGTCACAATACACCTATGCCATTCCTTTTTGCTTTCTTTTAGCCTCATGGCCTCCTTACATTGCATTGCTCCTTTATCAAGCCTCCATCAAGATTTAAGCCACTTTCTGTGCATTGCCCCATTTAGGCTATCTTTTGTCCTTTAGAGCTCAATTTCCACTCAGAGAGTTCCTAAACCTGAATAATGCAAAACAAAGGAAAAGCATATTAAAAGCACAGGAATACTTGAGTTTAAGCAACGAAACAAGCTGGTTACTATCCAAATAAATGGTTATAAAAATCACTTATCAAATACCCCCAAACTTAAACGTTGCTTGCCCTCAAGCAACCAAAACAAAACTAAACACAAGATGCACTGCAATATATACAACCTACACTACTATGAATGCAAATCCATGCCTCATTCAGTATTAAACCTCAAAGAACTGCCTCAGAAAACCACAAGATAATCAAATAGAAAAGCTACCTAAGACAAGATCATAAGGTATATTTTGCAAATCCAAAACTATCAGCACTAACGTATTGTGCATTGTGTGCCTAGTAACCATTAGACATGATTTCAGATAAATAACTCACATACTATGCTTCTTAGGGGAAAGAACAAATTTTAACTTAAGAAAACATTAAATCATATAAGTTCTAACTAAACCATGCATTACTAGAGTTAAGAGTCAACAGGGGGTTTTCATTAAGCTTTTATTATTCACGAGGGCGTATTCGTACTTTCCCGTGTACACGATCGACTGTGCAATGCCTAGTTCTCTTAGGCTCTTCAATGATATCCATGTAGCGAGCTTTCGACCAACGACTCCCAAACCAGACGGCCTTAGGGCGCTGGGTGTAGAGACACCCCGAGGGCTTACTTGCTCAAATATCAAAGGCCACAGAACTCGACGTAGCCGAAGTGTTTATTCTATTTTTTTTCTTTTTCAAAGCATTTTCTTTTATTTTATTTTCTTTTCTTTTCTTTTTCATAGGGGAGTGCGTTTAACGCTCCATCTCCCCATATAGCATGCAACATACCCCTATTTCCCCCAAACTTAAGCTTTTAACAATCTTAGTTATTATCATATGAGAACTGAAATTCTTTTATTAAAACATAGCTTTCCCACCAGAAGACAAGTATGTAAAAATTTAAACTTAGCATGCCATGATGGTTACTCTATTGTGCTAACTGGTTACACAGTATCTGACAGATAAGGATTTACATATATGACCATACAATCATGCTTAGGTCTCAAATCAGTTCGCAAATCAAGTGAATTCAATTTCTTCATATGCCAAATACATAACTCACCAACTGAAACTGGATTCATACAGTATGCTCTAACACAGAATGCAAAAACAAAAGAAATTTTTTAAATTTGTACAAATTTTAACTATTTACAACCTACATGCACTAAATAAACAAACACAATATGCAATATGAATGCAACTACCCTATATGAAAAATAAAGCCAATACCCCCAAACTTAAATTATTCAATGTCCTCATTGAAGGTAAAGGTAAAAAGAAACTCCCCTATTTGGCTTTTGATGCTGCATGAAATGAAATGGCATCCTCTCAGAAGTTTCCCCGTCTCTCTCTGCTCTTAGTAAAATAGACCCCGCTCAACACTATACTAAACGAGCCAACCCAACTCAATACCAATCTTGCTCTGCTAATGATTCCACACTCAATATCTCAATTGATCAGGCTGAGAGGATGAGGTGGATGGGACTTGGTACTTCGGATTGATGAGATAGGAGGTTTTCAAAATTAAGGCTTGTAGTGGGGGGGGATTGCATTAATGAACTCGAGGGTTCGGGATTAGATGGACTGAGGTTTGGGTGCTGTTAATAATCTATATGAATTGGTGCCCCCCAAAATCTGCAAGATTTTTCCCAAGTCAGGCCCAGTCTGCATGTGGCGCGACCGCGCGTGTATGCAGGCTTAAATGGGCGCGGCCGCGCGGGCCATCAGATTTTGTTGCTGCGGATTTTTGGCATAAACTGAGGTTGACTTTTGCTTTTCATTCATTCCGAGCAGCCTTTGACCTGAAATACGCAAACAATACTTATTAAACCCTCCTAGACTAACAAAAGTATATAAAATCTATTTACATCAAGAGAATGAACATGGAAAGATATATGCATTTATATTCCCAAAAATTCTCTAAAGGCGTATATGCAATGCAAGTGCATCAAAAGTATGCTATAAACTTTGTAATCCCAAAAATATACGCATTCAAGCCTAAGTTCAAAAATGTAGGCAATGAACTCCTAATTCCTACAGTATGCAAAAATTTAAACTAAATATTAACTAATAAGAATTAAACGAGGGGGAGGGAAATGTGATAGAAAGCATGTAAATGGAGAATTAAACAGAGAGATAGAGAGAGAATTGATGGGAAACAGGTAATGGAGAATTAAACAAAGAGATAGAGAGAGAATCGATGGAGTGCCTCCCATCTAGCGCTTGATTTATAGTCCTCTAGCTCAACTCTGTCTGACCACTGCTATCCAACTCCCCGACGGTATTGGAGAACCCCTCCATCTATCAGAATTGATGTGTGACTTTGGCGGCTTCCCAGCAGGAGAGGGTGCAGATTTAAACTACCTAGCACATGATATGAACAAGGATTCCCCGTACCAAAGGTTGGGGGGCTAGGCAATCCGTTGTGTATGTGAAATGGTTTGGGCTTTAAGGTTCACACAACACAACGGTTTCTTCTTCTATTCTCTTCTCTTCTGACCACTATGGTTTGAAGCTTGCGGACTCTCTCATATCATCGAGATCTGGCTCTGTAATGTGGCTACCAAGGGGGAAAGGATGTGTAAACTTGACTGGAGTCTCAAACATCGACGGAGAAGGCTCTTGGGGGATTATCACTATTGGTTCATACTATTCCACATCCCCAATTATCTCCTCTTGTTCCATTGCCTTCGGCTCGTCCAGTTGCAATTGCACTTCGGATTCTCTATCAGTTTTTGCACCCATGTCATCGCACCACGTAGTCTGGGGATCATAACTTACGCCTTCAATCATTGGAGGTACAGGATCATGCATTGTTATCTCTTGTTCAAATACCTCGTCTTTCCTTAATGCCGTGCTAATCTGCTCTACCCAAATCTGAAGATCCTCATTTGAATACTCTTGCTCAATCAAGATCTCCTCCTCCACTTCATCCTTAGAATCCATGTACTGAATCTCACTAGAGTTCTGAGGTCCTTTGCTCACGGCTTCCACTACTTGAGAGAGCTGATTCTGAAGATTCTGAGTCTGTATCCCTTACTCAATCAACTCCTCTTTCATCAAGGCCATGTTATTCTGATTTGCCCAATTCTGGAGATTCTCGCTTGACTTCTCTTGCTCAACTGAGGTCTCCTGTGTTGATGCTATGAAGTTTCCCCACATATTTTCCAATCCTTCCTTTTCAGTTTCAGTCTCGAGATCCATGTACTGCGGCTCGTTTGTTGAAGGATTGTTGATTAAGGCCATCTGATTTTGAAAGTTCTGGCTTGATTGCTCTTGGCTCCTAAGCCTCTCCTCTTGGCTTTCTAAGCTCCTATACATGAATTCCATTGGAGACTGTTCTCCTTGTAAACATGGGGATTGATATGGGGGTTCTGGTGCATAAGTTGGACTTGGCTCATATTGTTCTTGATAGCTCACAGTATGGTTTTGCATCCCTTGTTCATTCTCTATCATCAAGGCCTTGCTAATCTGCTCTGTCCAGTTCTGAATACTCTTGAATGACTTCTGTTGCTCATTCAAGATTTCCTTTAGTGATTCTATGCCACTTCCTTCCTCCAAGCTTGCATTTTCTGTGTCACCCTCAAAATTGTGTTGAAGCTCATAAACTGGAGTCTGGAAGGTGCATTCTAGGGCGTATGCAGGACTTGGATCCCAGTGTTGGTCTTAATAGTAGTCTGATAAAGGGTTTGGGTGATACCCCCAATCTTGTTGATAAGTGGGATAAGGTTCGGTGTAGGAATAACCACCCCCATACTGCTCCTGCCCATAACTGATAGGCTCCTGATGGCTCGTGTAGCTTCCAGCACCATAGTCATGCGACGTAACTGGCTCTCGACTCCGTTGGGCTGAAACAGTATCCAACTTCCTCGAGAGAACCTCTAGTTGTGCTGAAAGTGTTGCAATTGGGTTGACGCCTTCATTGTATGCTTCCCTTGGCTGCTCTTACCTTGTACCATTCCATGGATAGAAATTTAAGTCCATTGCACCTGAAAAGAGAATATGGGAAGAGAATTAAAATAAAAATAAAATGTTTAAATTAAGACTAATTTGATTTAAACTAATGTTGGCAAACAGTTATCCAATTAATTCCCCGGCAACGGCGCCAAAAACTTGTTGGTCCGATTAGATGACATAATTAACGCGCAAGTATACGCGCCCAACGAGTAATAAAGAGTAAGTACAGATATCGTTCCCACGGAGAATTAAATGACAAAAGGTCGCCAAAGCACTAGCACATAATCATCTCAGTCTTATTTAAACGGATGGTAAAGAGAGGGAATTAAAACTACTTTAAACTAGGCAAGGAATTTAAACATGCAATAAATAATCCTAAGGTAGAATCAGATAATGAAGATAAGAGATCCCAATTTTCCCTAATGATTCGCCTAAATCAACACACTCCCAAGTCAGGTCAAATCAATCATTATAGTTATTAGCCGAGGACACAAAAGTGAGAGTAGACCATCTTTCGATGCACCTAAACCATATCACGTGTAATCCACAGGTGATAGAAGCACGTGAACACCCACATTACCTAAACCACTAAATGTCTATGTTATTTACAAATAAAAAGGGTTGAAGGTCAAGTTCTCTATTGACTACGAGCGGTGCTTCGGTATATGTCTATCCTAAGCACAAATCATAAGTCCAACGCTATGTGAACCTACAATCGCCCACTATTGCAATTGGATCTAAACCTATATTTCGTCTTTCAATCCCACATAGGTTATCACAGTAATTGGTTGCAACACAATTAAGCAATTAAAGCATGCATCGCAATAGATAAGCACATAGCAATCAAATAAGACCAACATAGAAGGAAAATCAACATTGACTACTCAAAAGGTTCCATTGGAACCTCAAAATAGATTTAAGGCATAGACAACCCAAATATATTATCCACAAGGTTGATAAATATCATCCGAATACAAATTGAATACAAAGGGAGTAAGAGATAGAGAAATGCAAATCTTGTATCTTCTCCAATTGTTGGATCTTTGATGTCAATCCTTGCTTCAATCTTCTTTAACTAATCTAACCCTAGAAACTACACTAACTAATTAACCCTAAGCTTACCTTAATCTACTCCTAATCTATACAAAATAGAAAGGAAAAGGAAGAGGAAAACTAGGGCTAAGGCTAATGTGAGCTCCCTAATGGAGATTTTTAACAAAATGAGGGCTTCAGCCCTTATAAGCTTTGCCTTCTCGCGTCTGCTAAGAAAAAAGTCAACTCTGGCCGAAAAATAGACTGGCGCGACCGCGCGGCTTTAGGCGTTGACATTGGGGCGGCCGCGCGGCACTGAAATATTGAGGTTCTGATCTGGGGATTGGCGCAGGCGCGCGGGCTGGCTGCTTTAACACGGCACGGCCGCGCGAGCATGAAAAGTTGCCCTTTGCTGTTGTTTTGCTTCTACTTGGCTGTCATACACCTATGCCATTCCTTTTTGCTTTCTTTTAACCTCGTGGCCTCCTTACATTGCATTGCTCCTTTATCAAGCCTCCATCAATCTTTAAGCCACTTTCTGTGCATTGCCCCATTTAGGCTATCTTTTGTCCTTTAGAGCTCAATTTGCACTCAGAGAGTTCCTAAACCTGAATAATGCAAAACAAAGGTAAAACATATTAAAAGCACAGGAATACTTGAGTTTAAGCAACGAAACAAGTTGGTTACTATCCGAATAAGTGGTCATATAAATCACTTATCAGAAGTCCTCTACTTTATTTTGTTCTATCTTAGCCATTGAGGACAATGTCTGTTTTAAGTTTGTGGGTATTTATCATGTTTGGTTATTACTTGGGCAATGCTTTGATGGAAATTGATTTTGGCCAATGATAAGTGGGTGGTTAATGTGTTTTTCACTCTTGGAGAATTGATGAGCAAGCTTAGTCTATATTTCGACTTATTAGTTAGTTTTTACACTACTTGCGAATCTTTTGAACTTATATGCATATATCCATATGTTTAGCTAGTTGGGGGATTTAAAAAAAATTGGTTAAATGCTTGTGAAAGATATCATTGAAATTCGAGAAATCTTATTTAAGCATCATTCAAAGTGAAAATTAGGCAATCACATAAGTTTGGGGGAAATCTTGGAATATTTTTAAAAAATTGTAACCTTCCTGAGTTAATAGATGAATCACGTGGTAGGTCGAGATGTAGCGTAAAACGCACTCACCCATAAACACAAGTACAAGATGGAGTGTAAAACATACTTGTGCGAGAGAAAAAGAGATGGAGTGTAAAACGCACTCGTTCAAAAGAAAGTGAGAGAGAGCGTATAACGCACTCACTAAAAAGAGAGAAAAAAGAAATAATGCTATAAAAATTATGTTTTTGAAATACTTGGGAAGGGGCTAAGTGTGCTTAAATGTATGAAATATCTTTTTGATCCTCTATATTTTTTGTTTTATCTTTATTAGCCGAGATTGATGTGATAAAAAGGTTTTTAGAGTTGATTTTAAAAATCTTTTATGAGTAGTTGTTTATATGATCTTATCTAATTCATGACTAGTTTAAAAATTTGGATGCACACGCGCACTTAAAGGATCATGAGTAGTTGTGGAACTGATGATTAGGTTAAAATTTTAGGCTTTGCATGTTTTAGAAATTTTTTTAGTTATCATTAGAAGAAATCCTTTGAGGTCATTGTTCAAATTCATATTGATTCATTACTTGAGTAGTTCATTGTTAGATATTATATCTTTCTAATTTTTCTTCTTAGTTTTTTACTTGAGGACAAACAACGATTCAAGTTTGGGGGTATTTGATGAGTGAGTTTTATACTTATGAATAGGATATCTTTAGTTTGATGAATTGTGATTTTTCAGGTATTTTTCGTTCCTTTTTATGTGTTTAATATATCTTGTGTAGGAAAAGGGAAAGTAGAACAAAGATATGAAAAATGAAGCTACTTGGCTAAAACAGTGTCAAAGTGGAGCTAAGCGATTCGAGTTAGGCACGGCGAATCAAGGCACAAGTAGGCTATGACACGACATTGTCATGAAGAAGCAAGGAAAAACAATCCAAACATCTTTTGGAGTATAATATGCAAGCAAATGCAAGAAGGAGAGATTTCAGGGCTTTTAATGCTAAATTGAATGCATGTTCTTGGCTTGAAACTTTAATTTTTTTGAAGATCTCGTCGAGAGCTTTGATTTGATAGATGGCACGTCCCGTAACTCTTTCCTGATCAAAAGTAATAATCTTTTTACCAACGGATGTTGAACATTAAAGTTTGGAGTTGTCATTTGCATAGCAGTCACTTGAAGCCCAATTTCGACCTTGATCCAGCTAGAATATCTCAATTCTAAAGAATGAAATTTTTAGATCTACTTCTTAGCTTTACATAACATCTTAAATCGTCCCAATCGGAATTCAAATGCGAGAGTTATGGCCATTGTACCAAAGGACGTCGCAGTAGTAAATTGACTGGCGCAACCGCGCCAGTTTCTAGTTCATTTTGGGCGAGGCCACGCCTAACACCAGAGAAAGATCGCGACTAGATTAAGATTTAACGCATTTTTATATATTTTTGACTCCAAATTGGATTGTGTTTCCTTCTAAGCTTGGGATTTGACTTGTAACCTATAAGGGTTAATTGCAAATTATACCCCGAAGTATACACCCTTTTACCATTCGTACCTGATGTTTAAACGCTTCCATCCCGCTACTCAAAGTACACATAAGTAACCACGATGGGCCCTAGTGGAACAGTCCGGTCAATTTATTTACCGAAAAATGGCCACATATCACAATTTAATATTTAAATATTATTTATGTATAAATACCGTAATTGACTCATATTTGGTGTTTTAAATTTCTATAAACGCATATATATCTAACCCAATTTATTTATTCAATTAATTAACTCAATTATCTCAAATAAACAATTAACCTATTGATTAAGAAAAAATAAATAATTAATTCCACTAATTAATCAAAATTAAATTATTAATTCTACAAATTAATCAAAATAATGTAATTAAATCCACCCCACAAATCATTTTCTTACATTCCGCCATTGAACTCACCTCTTCCAAACTCTCCATCACCTTCTGTAATTCCTACGTCGAAATTGACCCGTTATTGTCAATATCAAGCACCTTAAAAGAATTCCTCAAATTCTCCAATACCTCGTCGAAAGTGATGTCTTTCGTGTTCAATTCGATGAATTCGTGGAGGTTGATGAACCCATCACCATCAGAATCCACCTTTTTGATCCTGCTTTGTAGTTCCTCCTCGGTGGCGGAGTGACCAAGGCTGTCCATTATGAACACCAGCTCGACGACAAAGATCTTGTCGTCGCCATTACCGTCAAATTTCTCGAAGACTTGTTCCAATTCTTCCGCGATTTGGGGGAATGAGTTTAGGGAAGGGGTTCGCGATACCATATGCGTTGGATTCAAAGACAGAATGCTCCATTTCTTTTTTCAATTAAGCAGAGATTTCAAACCCATGATTATATGATATTAAAAATAAATGGATTTGAGTTTTTTGATTTGATTTTGAATAAATGAGTGAATACCCAGAAAAAATTATAGAGAATCTGAGATTTATGAGTTTATAGAGATTGAATAGAAAATTATTGAGTTTTGGGAGTTTTGATAGAACATAGTTTTCAGATTTGGGTTTCATGTTTTAGAGAGAGAACTTACTTCAGATTTATATTTCTTCACCAATTTGTGTTTCAGATTTGGGTTTTGGGAGTTTGGATATAACATAGTTTTCAGATTTGGGTTTCATGTTTTAGACGGAGAACATGCTTTAGATTTAGATTTCTTCCTCAATTTGTGTTTCAGATTTGGGTTTCATAAATGATTTGGGTATTTTGGATTTTAAAATTTTTAATTTTAATGGTAGATGGGCAAGATGATGAAGAAGAGAAAAAAGAAATTACATTATTTTTGGGTATTTGAAGATGATTGGTATTTTATTTGAATAAGAATAATATAAAATTATTTTTAAGTTGATTTTATATGGTCAAATGTAAAAATATACGGTCAAACCATACTTATACTCCCTCTAC
Source organism: Panax stipuleanatus (assembly GCA_020205555.1). NCBI lineage: Eukaryota > Viridiplantae > Streptophyta > Magnoliopsida > Apiales > Araliaceae > Panax > Panax stipuleanatus. The sequence goes on from CM035118.1 coordinate 4,886,053, forward strand.
GGGAACAAGTGGCAGTTCCGGTCACTTTTTTGGCCGTAAATTATAAATGGTTCACTTATGCTTACTTATGTGTACTTTGGGTGGCGAGATGAGAGAGTTTAAACATAGGGATACGAATGGTAAAAGGATGTATACTTCGGGGTATAATTTGCAATTAAACGAACCTATAAATACCCATCAAGGGACATGATTTGAAGATATAAAACATAGTAATTAGAGACTTACAACCTAGAGAATAACACAATTTAGGATTAGAGTAGGAGTAGGAGTAAAATTAGAAGCAAGGCTTCCATCAGATTTGAAGAAGAATTCAAAGAAGGATTGCAAGGAATGAAGGCTAAAGTGAAGATCACGCATAAATACAGATTCTTATCTCTTCCCTTTTCCATTAATTTTTGTATTATGAACTTGATGGATTATCTTATTAATTTGATTTCTTTTTCAGTTATGGGCTAATTTTCAATTAAGATTGCAACTGAACCCAATGTGATGTTTTAATTAAGTTTGCTTCCTTGTTAATTATCATTGACTATATTTTGATTATCTATTATGATTTGTGTTTAATTGCTTCATTGTCTGGTTAGTAATTACCGTGATAATCTATATGAACTCGAGAGATGAATTATTAGTTTAGATCTGATCATAATAGCATGTGATTGTGTTTTCTGCATGTGATGAAATTCATAATTTATATCTAGGATAGAGATATACATATATGCCGCATGTAATCTAATAGATAACATGTTCTTTAAATCCTTTTTATTGTAATTCACATAGAGATCTAATGAATTAGCTAACTAGTGTGTTTACCTTAATTCTATCATCTATGGATTTAAGTTGATTCGTTTATGATACATCGAGAGATGGTTATAAATATTAACGAGTTCTTGGTTAACAATTCAATATAGTTAAAATAATTTAACAGGAAGTGAAAAGATTAAAACGAAACATTTGGGGAAGTTGTAATCTTAAGTATTTTTAATCTAATTGTAACCCTTGTCTTGGTAGTAAAGTAGTTGTTAATTTTAATTAGATTTTATCTTAAAATTTAAATCAATTGTTTAAATAGAATTAATTTGGTTAAGAGTTAGTACTTGATAATTATTATTAAATAATTCTTTGTGGGAACGATACTATTCTTGTTATTATATTACTGGTCGATCGCGTATACTTGTGTATATTTCTTAGTTAAGAAAATAGGCAAACAACTGGAAGACCAAAAACATCATCGTTTAAACTGCGGGCGGGCCTAGCCATACCTAGCGTCCGCAATTTATATTTTTTGCGGACGGAGGAGGGGTATTTTGGATAATTTTTTCTCCCGCATAACTAAACTGCGGGATCCCCCATATTAAATTGTGATTGAGTGATCCTCCTTACCATTCAATGGACGGATAAACAGCTGATATCTGTTGTAACGATAATCTTATCCTTGCAAAGTTGATTATGGATCAGTTCCCTATATATATATACGTATGTATGTGTGTGTGGATTGATCCCTAGCCAACGTTGCAAATTTAAGTTTATCCTTACAACAAATCGTAACCGTCCAATCGCAGATCTAACGATGAAATTGATCTTTTATCTGCAATTTAATACTGCGAAGTCCGCAGCTTAATTCTGTAGAAGAAACAGATGTCCAAAATACCCCTTTTTGTACTAAAAAAATCTTTGACTTCCGTAGTGTTAAACTGCGGAGCCTAGAATTTGTCATCCTTCCCAAATTCTCTGTTCTCTCCTTCTCACTCTACGATTCCTTCCCAACTTCTCTGTTCTCTTTTTCTCACTCCACAATTTCTCCTTCTCACTCTACGATTTCTCTATTCTCACTCTACGATTTTCTCTCTCAAATTATGGTATATGTCTTCTTCTTTCCCAATTTCTTTCTTAATTCTTCTTCACGCATTAATTTCAAAGACAGTGATGATCGTCTCACCTTTATATTCTTATTCTACGATTTCTCTATTCTCACTCTAAGATTTTCTCTCTCAAATTCTGGTCTTTGTCTTCTTATTCCCTAAATTCTTTCTTAATTCTTCGTCACGCATTAATTTCAAAGACAATGGCCTCACCTTTAGGTACTTCAATGCACAAAGGGTCTGATTGGCTCGATCAATTGTTCCTAAACTAAAATACACATCTTCCTCCACAATCGCCCACACCAATATTTGTAACTCTTTCTTCAGCTCTGTTGCCTTGGCTACCATCGCCGGATCAATCTCAAAAACCCTTGTTTTCGCTATTAATGATTCAAAAAAAATCAAAGAAAAAGAGTCAAATAAAGCAGTGTAGGAGGGATTTTGTTCATCTTTTTTTTGGGTTTATACTTTGTATTCAATTCTACAACTTTCTCTCTCCTCTTTCTCTCTCTTTCTAACATATACTTTTAGTGGGGAATAAGGGGAAGGGGGAGTGTGTGGGAGAAGATGAATATTTTAGTTTAGGAGCAATTGATCAAGCCAATCAGACCCTTTGTGAGAAGGAGAGAACATAGAAGTTAGGAAGGATGTCAAATTATAGGCTTCACAATTTAATACTATAGATGCCAAAAAAGTTTAGTACAAGGAGGGGTATTTTGGACATCTATCCTATCCGTAGTTTTAAACTGCGAAATATTAAAAATTAAACTCGGACAGGGACTCTATTAATCGTGCGATCAATGGATGGACGATATTTTCCGTCGCTGTAACATAGAAAGTCGGTTTTTTATGCTATAGCGACGGAAAAAACCGTCCCTATAGCCGGTTAATTTTTAGTTCGTTCCCTATAGTTCGTTGAAGAGCCTTACCGTATATATATGAGTCCATTCAATTAATGGAGCGTTGAGATTAAATTTGGATTGGGGCTGGCCGCACCTAGGTGCGACCAGTGCAACATCTTCTTACGACCAGGCTAATGACTATTATGCCCTCATTTTGGTTTTTCAAACTGGTCGCTGGTCTTACCTGCAGCTAGTTTGAAAAGTCAAAATATTGACTATTACGCTGAATATGGAAAAAATTAGTAATATATTTAATGTACTCCAATATCTCAACATAATAATAAGAATAAAAAAAATATCAAACTTAAAAATTATTTTTTTTAAGTTTAAGAAAAAAAAATATCAAACTTAAAAAGTTTGATATCAAAATATCAAATTTAGTGTACTCCAATATTTTTAAGTTTGATATGTTTTTCAAACTTAATTTTTTTTTTAAGTTTAAGAAAAAAATATCAAACTTAAAAAGTTTGATATCAAAATATCAAATTTAGTGTACTCCAATATTTCTAATTTTGATATTTTTTTATTCTTCTTATTATTATGTTGAGATATTGAAGTACATTAAATATATTACTTATATGTTCCATCTTCATCGTAATATCAATGTTTTGGCTTTTCAAACTTACCGCAAGTAAGACTTGCAGCTAGTTTGAAAAGTCAAAATGAAGGCATAATAGTCAAGGAGTTGCACTGGCCGCACCTAGGAGGTGCGACTAGACCCAGGCCAAATTTAATCTCAGTGCTCCATTAATTGAATGGATGGCCACAAATCTGTTAGGTGAAATAGTACTCACAACTAACGTATATTGTGGTGCCCCCAACTTGTAGTGTCATGATTCGAGCAACCCAAAAAAAAGGAACATGACACTACAAGATGTACTGGCTATGACAATTAAAAAGGGACATGTCACTACAACTTGTGGCGGCTAGGATAATTTCAACATATTAATATTTTGTAATATTAGTATTAATAATATTTATATTAATAATATTAATATTAATATTTTTCAATATTATTAATACTAATATTAATATTTTTTAATATTAGTATTAATAATATTTATATTAATATTAGTATTAATAATATTAATAATAATATTTTTGTAATATCACTTGGGCAATGAAGGTGCTACAAAAAAAATATTTGTACAAAACTTAATTTTTTATCTTCTGCAATCGTATGGAATATTAATAATTATATATTTTTTATTTTGTAATGGCATGTTCCTTTTTTGTTGTTGCTGGAATTGTTCCCTAATATATTAATAATTATATATATATCTCGTTGTCAAGCTCGGCTGTTTGTGTAGGTTTTGCACGTTCATCAACATTGACATATATTGCACATGAGCGTTTGGAGTCTTTGGACAAAGTATATATGTCACATTCAGCTAATAGCTGGCATGTTATTTTTTGTTGAAGTGATTGTTGAGAGCAAGTTCTAACAGCAAATTATGAAGTTTATGAGATGACATGCTAAACCGCATTGATCCCATAATTGAAGTTGCTGAGGAGATTATTTTGCAAAACCTTTCAAATATGTCTCTTTTTTTTTTGTTAACTTTACTTTTCCAAATCAATTTGAATATTTTTAAATTTAAAATTGATGCGTTTCATTTTATTTTTAGAAAATTATAAAATTTCATATGTAGTAATACTTTTTATATGATTTAAAGTTTTTCATAATTGTGTTGTCAAAAATTAAATGGATCCGTATTATGGTTAAATTTAAAAGAATTTCAAATTAACTTCAAAAGGTCAATATCAATCATATCATATATATATATATAACTGAGAGGAAGTACATTTATTCATGTTTTTTGTAAAATTTTTCACCTTTTTTTTTAAATAAAAAAGGAAGCTTGGATATATGATATTTGAGTCCTGCTATTTATTGAGATAAATATACGTCGAATTATAATTGCGAAATTTATCAATACATGAGATTAATAAAAATTATAGAATTATCTCACTTATTACACATACTCCTAAAAAAATATTATTAATACTTATTCATGCACGTAACTGAAAATTAAAAAGTCAACATAAACATTTGTAATATATATTATTCACTTATTGTCTCATATCTCCTGTTCTAACAATAGTATCAACTATATTAGTATTACATTTACGGTTTTTTATAATTAAATTAGGTTAAGTGATACTTAATAAATGAGACAGTAATTGGGACAGGAGATTTGAATTCATTCAGATTTTTCCTTTTTTAACTTTTTTAAGGTGTATAATTGTTTGACCTACTTACAAGAAACCTAAGTATGAGGGTTCGTTTTTCTTCACTACGTATCTACCATATGATATAGATTTATATTTAAAAAAATTAATAAAAAAATCTTTGGTTATAAGTTTTATATAAAATTAGGTCGTTTTATTAAGTATTCTAATCAAACTTGATTAAGGCAATACCTTTTATATATATATATATATATATATATATATATATATATATATATATATATATATATACGGTCCGGATCTTAAACTCACCTTTTATCTAATATACCTTACTCACCCCCTTTTAGCGACGGACCAGGCGACGGTTCGGTCCGTCACTATATATACAACCGTCGTCTTAGCTTTAGCAACAGACAACATATAGCGACGGACAACATATAGACGACGGTTGTATATATAGCGACGGACCGAACCATCTCCCGGTTCGTCGCTAAAGGAGAGTGAGCAATGTATATTGAATAAAGGGTGAGCTTAAGATCCGAACCGTATATATATATATATATATATATATATATATATATATATGTGTGTGTGTGTGTGTGTGTGTGTGTGTGTGTGTGTGTGTGTGTGTGTGTGTGTGTACAATGATCCATAATATGTATTTGTTATGAATAAAAAATGAGCAAATAACATATAGAGTGTCCGTTCTAATGATCAATGGTTCGGATTAGAAGGGAGGATACGACGTCCGTTATACCCCCAATTAAACAGTCCGCTAATATTACTAGGGGACAAATATTTTTACTAATCTCAGTCTAATCTAAGAATAAGGGTTTGAGTGACGCCCCCAAAATAGGTCCACACAATCCATTTTGAGCCGCCACCAAAATACATGATACAGAATTCAAATACAAATCTTCTTATTTAGTACTCTGTCGTGCAAAATACGACCACACATAAACTGTGAGTTTCAATACAAATATTGTGTCGTATATGACACGAAAATATTCACGCTCAAATTAAGTCCTCATTACAATTATTGACACACTATTTTACAGAATAGTTAGGACTATTATCTCGGATCATTACTCCACTCCCCGACTAGTCCCAGCTACACTTTCATTTCTTGAGAAGAACAATGGAACCAAAAGGAAAAGATTGAGCTCAACTAGCCCAGTAAAGAATATTATGACTAAGATAATGAATAATAAACTATTCTTAATCCTCAACAGTGAAAAATCTGACAGAATATGCATAGACAACAAGTTTTAGATCAACAACTGCAGCGAAAATAGCAATCTATTAGAAGAGTCAAGTAGAGCATGATGTCTACTATCTTCTATGATTTAAAATTCCATCATCAATATTTTATCCCTGTAACACGAATCAATAAATATTTTAAATCAATAATTTATCTTTGCACTACGGGCCAAAGATATTAATCAACAGTTCATCTTTGCACTACGGGCCAAAGATAACTTTTACCACAATTTAAGTCTGAGGATTATGACAATGATATAAAGAATGACTCCAGTAAGATCAAGCATAAATATTAAAGATTTATAATTCAATTTATTCAAAGTTCAAGAATATCCAAATTGTCAACATGAAGATCAAAATATGGATCCAATTTTAAGAATAAAATTCATAAAAGATAACTTCGACAAAGCAAAGAAAATTTAATTTCGTTGTGAATAGTACTCATGAATAGTATCGTATGAATAGTACCCCGACATGAAAAGATTAAAATTGAATAAGAAAGTTCAGACTAATATTTCAGTGAAATGATATTAGATGAAGCGAAAACCTTAAGCAATTTCTAATCATTTCAGGAATTATAGAAGCAATACTTACCGTAGTAAGTTTAAATTTAGGAATATGAAATGAAATAATATACAAAACTGCAAATAGATTTTCACACATCAAGCGGTAATCCGCGTAGACAGATCATTTTCACAACTTTAATAAAGAATGAATATGAAGGGTTATTCATCAGGCATGCGGTACTCCACGTAGACATGTTATTCTCACAGCTTAATAAAGAATGAATACGAAGGGTTATTCACCATGCATGCGGTAATCTGCGTAAATAGGTTATTCCCACAGCTTAATAAGGAATAGAATGACAACCCTTACGAATATTGAAAGAAAATAACATCTTTTTTCTTAGTAGGAGATTGAATATTGCAATAGTGTAATAGCAGAATACTCTTCTTCTTTTTCTTATTCTCTCTCTATAGTTTCTCTCTCTATAGCTTTAGTGCATTGGTGAGAAAGAAGGAAGAAATGAGTTTTTATTTATAGGAGAATGGACTAAATAGTAACTAATTCATGGACGGTCCAGATTGATTTACTATTAAAATTTTAATCTGACGGTCCATATTGATTTACTATTAAAACTTCAACCGACGGTCCATATAATTAGCACGTCTCCCCATGGAATAATAAGCCAAACTTATATAACAAACGCCTCATGACAAACCCCTCTATTTATATCAAAAATTAAATAAATATTTACCACAATTCATTTATCTTTAATCAACACATTTTTACTTTTTCAACAATTATTCATCATTAATATTATAATTCACAATATTGACAATCAGATCGTTCCCAAGAAACAGGGGGCTTTCCGATAAGGATTTCTTCTTATTGGCGCGCAATTAAATAACCTAACTCCTTTCCTCGACAGAACTTTCTAGACATTGTCAATAATGTAAATAATAATATGAATAACTGTGTCGTATCAATTATTGATTTAGTAATATAAAATATTGTGCAGATGATACTGTGACAATAATTGAATCAATAATATGAGATACTATGCAGCAACTACTGTGGTAATTATTGAATGAAACTGAGTGACTTCTTACGTAAGTATCAATAATCAGAGATATTGTGTAATACCGTGTGCTGTTGTGCAATACCGCATATTACTGTACTTTTATCACCGGTTATTTCAACAGTTTAACAGTAAAAGTCTTGCCGTTATTTTTATATATAAAAAGGTTATTTTTGTCGCTTTCTATATCCGACAATTATTCCGTTGTGGGATCCACCAATGATTGCGTCGTCGTACGAATATTCTCCGACAACAAGAATATTCCTCGACCAAACGAATATTCCCCGACACAACGAATATTTTATGACAACTTGCTTACTTTGTAAAATTTACACATATCACCTATAACTATAGCATTTATTAAATTATCACCTTACTATTTAAAATAATATTTAGAGAAAATTAAATCTTTATTCATAAAAAGTTGGTGTTTTACAGTTTAACTTTATTAACTACGGATTACATTTTACTAACTAGAATTTAGAATTTATTAATCAGGGTTTATGGTTTATTAATCAGGGTTTAGGTTTATTAACTCCTTTTAATAAACCCTAAAACCATTTAATAAAACCTAAATCCTGGTTAATAAAGTATAAATCCTAGTTAATAAAGTATAAACCTAGTTGATTATGTCGATGTAGAACACAAATCTTCCAAAATTGTATGCGAATTTTGTAATTTTGTTGCCAATTGAAGGATTTTGTTAGAGTAGTTTTAGGTTTTAAAGCGTCCACTAGTAATATTAGAAGACAGGGTAATTCTTTGACGCATTGACTTTCGTTGACTTGGGGTATAATAGTCCAATTTGTGTCATTACATTATCCGCTAGTATTACTAGCAGACAACGTGTTCTTTTTAATCTTGGTCGTTGATATTTAGAACGAATGCTATAGATGACCTTTGCCCCGCCTTATTGATCCATAGCAAAAAGTTGGATCATTGCCATATATATATATATATATATATATCCCTGATTGTCATACATTGCCATTGTAATCACGCATAATCAGGTATTTTAATTCATAATTACAAATATAATGACCAACTGTTAACCGACTCACTCATGAGCTGAGTAAATAAAGCATGTATGATTAGTTCTTTAATATCTATGTACCCCCACTGGACTAGGTTTAGAACTAAAGTCAATCTTTTACACCAGATATATAATTAGATGACGATCTTGCTTGCCCTAAGGCGTTATACGGAAGAAAAAAAAAAGAAAAAAATCTAAAAGTATGACATTTAGGTCTTTCGATTTTCAGTTAGGTGAGTCCACCTTAAGGTGAGGCTTATTTGGTTTGTGAGTTTATTTTCTTCCTTTTGTAGTGAGATTTGATTGATTTTTGATATTATAATACTTATATATCATGTACTTGATTATAAATTATATTGTACTACTTAAAAAGTGGACTTTCAAAAAAAATAATGAATTTTAAGGGGTTGATATATAGCACATCTATCTCCGAAATATAAAATAATTAATGATTATTTTTTAATTCTCAAGTTAAAATTCATTAATTCCCAAAACATAAATATAAAAGTTGCAAATCCAAAAGTTTTTGACAGTGCCACAAGAACTAGAAATACACCAAAATCAATAAGAAAAAACCCAAGCTAAGCATGAACACTTATTAACATAAGTTTTAACAGACTTAAACTTACTTTGACTTATTTTGAAGAGCAAACTGAAAAAAATAAAATTTAATTTAATTTGATGTCACAACTGTAATTTTGTATATGTTTCGGGATCAGATATGTTATTATTTATTAATTTATTTTTAAGCGATGATGATACAGTTGGTATGATTAGATGCCCTTAACCAATTAATTTAAAACATAATATATATGCATGAATCCACTGCCATTGGTGCCATTGGTGCAAATAGAAAAAGATTAATAAATTTGTGGGAATCATTTGTAGGTTGGTGACATCATTGAGAATCGATCCATGCTTTTTATTATTATTATTATTATTATTATTATTATTATTATTATTATTATTATTATTATTTTATATATATATATATATATATATATATAATTATTTTATTTTAATTATTTTTGGTCAAAAAAGGTGAGGTAAGATTGATGCTTGAAACAAAATTAATTAATCATCTTGTCATTACTTTTGTGCATCAAAAAAAGGTGATTGAGGCTATTAAGGAAATTACAAAGTTCACCTGAAAAAGTAAAATAATTACATGGAACAGTTAAGTAGTTAGTTGTTATATACTCTATAAGTTAGTTCATTTGACTTCATTCTCATTACCAATTAAATAACAAAATTAAAAAAAATCAAGTATACCAATTTTTTTAACCAAAAAAATTGATTGATATTACCTAGCTCAAAACAAACCTTAATTCTTAACCATGGTTGGCTCCTGTCCTTTTAAAGTAATTAAACAAAAGTACAAAGTGAAGTCAATGAATCAATAGTTTCATGCTAATTATACAAATTTTTATGAAGCCTAAAATGTAAAATTCATTCCTTTGTGCAGTGTGATATTTTTGTACTTGAATTTAATTAGTCAACAATCAAACTTTATTGGAAGAGAAAGAAATAAACTTACTTATAATATCAAGAACCAAATAATCAAATCTCACTACTCACAAACAAACATCACAAAACGGAGAAAACATACTAAATAAACTTACCTAAATGAAAATCAAACATAAAACTCAAAAATCACAGTATCTCAGTATAATTTTACACGATTAATTATACCATCAGATAGTGGTTGATTATATTGTAAAGTCATATACCATATATTTAATTACATGATAAACTTGGGATATAATTTTTCATTATAATCTTTACTTTTATGAATAATAAAGCACCAAATGGCATCTATCATGAGCATGATCTTGTCCCATTATTAGGTACCCTAACCCTTTGTAAGTGGTTGCTTTAGTAATCTTACTCAACCTTATGAAAGCTATTCTGCAGGGCAGGCGGCAGCTCTTAAAGATTCAATCTTCTTAATTGTGATAATTACTTTACAAAGTAGGCGTATATTACAATATGCATGCAGATTAATTAGTGGTAATGGCTTTATTGTATTCCTTTAGGTTAGATTTTATTATCAAGAAGATTTAGAGAAGATCTTGTTGTCTGCTGCATAAAAGGTTTGATCTGATTCAGTTGACAATGAAAGCTACGTACTACTATAGTACACTAACAAGGGAAAGTATTATGCAACGGACAGTTTTTAGGTAGTTCTGATTATATTATATCTAGGGGAAAAAAACGAAAATCAAGGAAAACCGGAAAGCCAAATAGGGAAAAACCTAAACCACAAAAAAAACAAAAACGAAAAAATACCGAACTGTTATAAAACTAGAGAAATAACAAAGTTGCAAGATAAAAGTATTAGAGAATTTTCACTTTCATTGCCTTTTATAGGCAAAAACAATGTAACATATCCAACAAGGACCCACAAATTAAATAAGCACTAGACCAATGGTCTAGTAGGTAGCTTCTGACTTTAGGTAAATCATACTATTATAACACTCCTCCTTGATTTCCTAAGAAGAAGATTATGTCTCATTAAAAACATTGTTAAGAAAATTCAGTTGGAAAAAACTTGCGAAGGGAAAAAGAGTACATATCTCCCCCTCAAAAGGAATTCATTATTCTTTGATGAAATGTTGTGACAAGTCTTTCAGTCGACGCATTCCGATCTTATTCCGAAGTCTTTGTAAACGTTGCATTTGGTAGTCACTTTGTGAATAAGTCAGCTAGATTTTCACATGATTGAATTTGATGCACATCTATATCACCCTTCTTTTACAGCTCATGTGTGTAGAAGAATTTAGGTGAGATGCGTTTTATCTCCCTTGATGTACCCTCCTCTAAGTTGAGCAATGTATGCAGCGTTATCCTCATACATAATTATAGAAATATCTTTGATTGATTGTAATCCGCATGACTCTTAGATATGCTGAATAATTGACCTCAACCAAACACACTCTCTACTTGCTTCATGTATTGCGAGAATCTCTAAGTGATTTGTAGATGTAGCTGTCATGGTTTGCTTTGTGGATTTCGAAGATATAGTTGTGTCACAATATGTAAATACATAACTTGTTTGTGATCTCCCATTATGTGAATCTGATAAATATCCTGCATCAGCATATCCAACTAATCACGACGTTGAATCTATTGGATAAAATAATCCAAGATCTATACTTCCACGGAGGTATCTCTAAATGTGTTTGATCACATCCTAATTCCTCTTAGTCGGAGAAGAACTGTATCTTGACAACAGGTTGACAGCAAAAGTAATATCGAGTCGTGTACAGTTTGAAAGATACATAAGAGTACCTATTGCACTTAGGTATGGAACTTCAGGTCCAAGAACTTCTTCCCCACTTTCTAGAGCTCGAAATGGATCTTTATCAACTTCTAGAGATCGAACAACCATCGGGATAGTCAAAGGGTGAGCTTTATCCATATGAAAACGACTAAGAATCTTTTTAGTATATGTGGATTGATGAACAAAAATTCCAGATGTTAAATGTTCCACTTGTATTCCCAAACAGAATTTTGTCTTCCCAAGATCTTTCATTTCAAACTCATCCTTTAAATAAGTAGTAGTTCTTGTGAGTTCTTCAGGAGTACGTACAAGATTCAAATCATCCACATATACAGCAATGATGGTAAATTCACTTTGTGTTTTCTTAATAAAAACACATGGGCATACTTGATTATTTATATAACCGTCTTTTATTAAATAATCACTAAGTCGATTATATCACATACAAACAGATTGTTTCAACCCATATAATGAGTGTTGCAACTTGATTGAATATATGTGGCGGTGCTTTTGTGATTCAGCCATTTTTAATCCTTCAGGAATTCTCATATAAATCTCACTATCAAGTGAGCCATATAGGTATGTTGTTACAACATCCATCAGAAGTGTTTTCAAACCTTCCATGGTTGTCATACCTAGTAAAAAGTGAAACGTGACTCCATCCATTACTGGAGAGTATGTATCATGATAATTAATACTAGATCTTTGTGAAAAATCTTGAGCTACAAGTCGGGCTTTGTATCTCACAATTTTATTCTTCTCATTTCGCTTTCATACAAGTACCCATTTATTTCAAATGGGATTACTCCCAGAGGTGTTTGGACTACTGGTCCAAATACTTCTCTTTTCAATAATGATTGTAGCTCAGTTTGAATAGCATCTTTCTATTTTAGCCAATCTTTTCTTTTCCGACATTCTTCCACGTTTTGTGGTTCAGGATCTATGTCAAAAATCATAGTAATATCTGATGCTATAGAGAAAGCAAATATATCATCAATCATGACTTTGCTTGAATCCCATATTTTCTCATCATGTATATAATTTATTGAGATCTCTTAGTATTCATCTCTTATCCCTTCGGTGAGATCTTGTACTTCTTCTGGGGGTATTCCCTCTTTTGGAATAAGTGCTTCTTCTGGAGCGAATATTACTTCTAAAACTCCCTTATTTGCCTTTTGTTTTTGTGGTGCAGTATCTTTTGCACCAATTGGTCTTCCACGCTTCTGACGTGGTTTATATTCTTTTATTGCCTCATTTGTCAATTCTTTAGGAATTACCTTTTCGATAAGTATGTCTATCTTTGCTGGAGTATTCACTGCAGGTGTATGTGATTTTATCACTTTTCTAGCATCATTAAATGCATCTGGCATTTGATTTGCAATATTTTGTAAATAAATAATTCTTTGAACTTCAATTTCACATTGTCCTGTGCGAGGATCAAGTGAATTTAATTCTAATACATTCCATGATATTTCAGAGGGTTTCTTATTTAAAAATTTCTCTCCTCCTAACGGTGGAAATACAGATTCATCAAAGTGACAATCTGCATAACGTGTAGTAAAAACATCTCCAGTTAAAGGCTCAAGATATATAATAATAGAAGAAACATCAAAACCAACATAAAATCCAATTCTTCGTTGGGCTCTCATTTTAGTCCTTTGTGAAGGTGCAATTGGAACATATATTGCACTTTCAAAAATTTTAAGGTGTGAGATGTTGGGTATCTGACCAAGAACTAACTGTAGAGGAGAATATTTATGAAGAGCTGTTGGCCTCACTCGAATGATGGCTGCAGCGTGAAGAATTTCATGACCCCAATCTGAGTTTGGTAAGTTAGACCTTAATATCAATGGACGTGCAATTAGTTGAAATCTTTTTATTAAAGATTCAGCTAAACCATTTTGTGTATGTACATGAGGAACATAATGTTCAATGGTGATTCCAATAGTCATATAGAAGTCATTAAAGGTTTTTGATGAAAATTCAGCAGCATTATCAAGTCGAATTGACTTGATTGGTTGATCTGGGAACTGAGCCCGTAACTTGATTATTTGAGCAAGAAGTTTAGAGAAGGCAAAATTTCAAGAGGAGAGTAGACAAACATGGGACCATCTAGTTGAAGCATCTATTATAATCATAAAATATCGAAATGAGCCGGACAATGGATGAATGGGTCCACAAATATCTCCTTGGATTCTCTCTAAGAATTTTGGGGTTTCATTATAAACTTTTGTTGGTGATGGTCGAACAATTAATTTTTCTTGAGAACATGCAGCGCAAGAAAAATCACTACTAGGAAGAACCTTATGATTCTTGAGAGGATGACCAGTAGAATTTTCAATAATGCGACGCATCATAGACGTGCTTGGATGACCGAGTCTTTCATGCCAAAGCATAAATGATTTGGGATATATGAATTTTGGAATCACAACAGTATGAGACTCATTTGCTATAATCTTCATAGTATATAACCCATAAGAATTCAAATTTTTCTAGGATATTCTTCTTTCCAAAAATAGTAGAAGTGATGAGAAGATATTTATTATCATTTTCATTTGTTGTTTCAATGTAAAAACCATTTAGTCGAATATCTTTAAAACTTATCAAATTTTTTCTTGATTTACTACTCCCTCCGTCCCATAATAAGTGACGTTTTAGAGTTGGGCACAACCATTAAGGAAATAATTGTATAGCATTAAATATAGTATCATTTGTCTATAATACCCTTTGTGTTAATAAGAAGAGAGAGAGAGTTAAAAGCATCTGGGTATTGAAGTAGGAGTAATGAGAGGTAATTTTAGAAATATTATAATTAATGCTCCTAGATTTTTTAAAACATCAAATAATTTGGAACAAATAAAATCATCTAAAATATCACTTATTATAGGACGGATGTAGTAGAATATAGAGCATTTTTGATGAAGAATTGTGTCTCACTTGGTAACATGAAACTAGCTTTTTCAAATCCCTCGATTAAATTTGATATGCCAAATATAGTTCACACGTTTCTCTTAGCTTTGGTTAGTTGTGAAAAATATCTCTCACTTTGAAGGATTGTATGAGTTGTTGCACAGTCTGCTAAACATATATCTTCCATATCCATTAAAGTTGGTCTAACACATATAAAAATATATTAAAAAAATATATATTTGATTCATAATATTATACATGAGAAACACATAACATGTAGCGTACAAAAATGAAAACTAATAATATTATACATGCATGGTGCTTAATTAAAATAAGAAATTATTCGATATCCCAAAGGATGCTTTCAGAAGGTCCAAAAATGTCACCAAAATTTTCTTCATTGTTGGTCGTTGTTGGAGCATCAGCAATATTCAATTGATGGTTAACAAAGTTGGTTTCTGCCACCTTTTCCTTGCTCTTTTGAGACTCCTGGTATAAATTAACCAAATGTCTTTGTAGGATTTTCGACACATAAACGCAGCGAAATTTAAAATTTTTCGAAACCCTAAAACAGGATCCATGTGAAAACATATTAATTCAGAGGTTTAGATTTATTTTACCGATTATCCAAGCTTGAATGGAGACAATGAAAATTCTGGAACAGCTTCGAATCTTCAACGCAATTCAAAGGAACTGCGTCTCTACGGTATCTACACGAACGCCCCGCGAATCGTCACACGATCTGCAGTGAAGAGAACTGCGGTACTAGCTGCCAAGGATCTAGACTTTCTCGCGTTTTTCTCTCTAGTATCTCTCTAAGAGCAGCTAGGGTTTGGGTTTATAATGAAAAATGCACCCTAAAACGGCTGATATCATATATATAGCAGTTTAAAAGGAATTAATCAAAAACCTAATCCAATTAGAAAAGTAAAATCCGAATTTATATATATATTATATCTTAATTAAGTCTTACTTAATTAATATACATATATATACAAATTATATTATTAATTTAAATTTATAATTTTAAATACTATCAATCATATTGACATATTTAAATCCTTATAATTTAAATTAATTTATTTTTAATTATGTTCTAAGTGTGTGACCCTATATGTTATTATTACGTTGGCAATAATTTTAAAATCATATTATAAAATTATAAACAGTGTGCGGCATCTAGTAATTCATCACTGCTACCCAAGTAATAATAAGATCCGTGATTCGATGCAACCTTTTCGTGACAAATGTTTCAATATAATTTAATTTTTTTAACCTTGACATCTTAGATTAAACTTGAGTCATGGAATGTGTCATACTCTTCATAATTTAATCTGAGTTTTCTTGATCAATAAGTAGACTATATAAAACAAATCACTATTTGAGCATGGCCATGCATTTCATAGTCCTACTCAATCAAGAGGCCTATGGATATCACCCCTAATATATAAGAGGGTTAAATTTCATCTAGATCACTAATATTTCTCACATGATTCATGATGTACCCAATAATCACCTTTATTGTCCACCCTATTAAAGGTGACCTTTGATGATATCAAAGTACATAAATTCCGGTGTAGTAATATAGTGATTTCAGGTCGGAGGATCATTACATCATTGTCACTATGAGAATTGCTTATGACACTTTGCATAATGCTCCACGTATAATTCTCATGGTGGGTTGTTCTCTAACATGTACCTATGCATTGACTCAATATCTCATATATTTATAACCAATAAAATTTAGCCATCAGTCAATTCACATACTAGTCTCAATGTATCATTGTTGTCCCATTAACAATGACACTCGACTAGGGACATTTAAGAATAATGATACTATTGTAATTATATGATCTCATGTTCAAGTCACATACTTGAAGCCATATAATTTGTATCACTATTCTAAGGACTTTTATTATGCTAACATTTATATAACGCAATAAATAAAACCATAATAAAATAATTCATTTATTCAATCAAATATAATATCAAAAATGTTAAGCAATTACATCAAAGAATTGGCCTCTAGGGCATAAACTCTAACAGTCTTGGCGTACGACAGGTACGCGACCAATGCCTTTTCATCTCACACCTGAAGTAAACATCTGGTTTGTTCTTTGTCTGTGCTGCATTTTTACCCGACCCAAACTCTTGTCACTTCCAGTGCGCAGAATTTTTGCGATTGTGAAATTTGTTGTTATGATAGCCTCTTTTATTTTTTCGTCCCCGAAACCTCTTATTATTTTGTCATCTATTATCACGTTTATTCTGCTGAAATGACGTGCTGTTAATGTCTAGCAATGGGGTAGAATCCGTTGGCCGTACTTGATAATTTTTCAACAACAATTCATTATCCTTTTCCGCAACAAGGAGGATAAACAATAATTCACTTAATTTTGTGAACTTAATTTGTCTATATTGCTGTGAAAAAATCATATTGGTGGGATGAAAAGTTGAAAGCGTTTTTTCTAACATTTCACTACTAGAAAATCGACCTATAGCGACGGTCGCGGACCTTCGCTATATGCTAAAAGACTGTCGCTATAGGCTATAGCGACGGTCGCCGACCCTCGCCTTAGCTACCGTTGCTAAAACCTATAGCGACGGTCTTACATATCTATACCAACGGTCGGACCGTAGCTAAAAAGCAACAAAAAAACGCGTTTTGAAAGTTTTTACCGACGGTCAATACATATCAATAACGACGGTCCCGACCGTCGCTATAGGATGGAGCTATAGCGATGGTCGCCGACTCTCGCTATAGCCTTTTTAAATTTTAAAAAAAATAAATAGTGCTGCAAATATTTATTGAACAAACATAATTCAATATAAAATAAAACATAAAAAATTATATATATCAATAGCTCTAAACAAGTGTAGATATCACACTAATCGTATATTTTCAGTAATTGTTGTTTACATCTCATTCAAAAACAAACACCATGAAACTAAATTCCTAACATGAGAAGAGCCTAAAAGTCCAATTGCAATTAAGTTCTTGTTATGGCCTCCTTAACATCAATTGCAATCTTTATCCTCTCATTATAACCTGTTCTGGTAATGGCCTCCTTAACAAGATCTAAGCCTTCTCTAAAGCTGCAAATGCAGAAAACCAAGATCAACAATTGAACATTTCAACATAAGTACAAGGTAAAAGCATAACATTCCTGGAGATGTTTGGAGCAAAGCCACCATCTTCACCAACATTGCATCCAGGTGTACCATACTTCTCTGTAATAACAGCCTGCCCTTATTACCAAAAATAAAAATTAATACTTGAGCAATAAGCATGGAGTGGAAGTAACAAAGATTATGGCGTCTCGCTAGATACTATAACAATTCTAAAAGATGAGACACTGCTGAAAAATTGATTTAATCCTTCCCATAATTAAGACAAATGAAGTTAGACATTTGAACTATTTCATATCAAATTCCAGTTGGTGCTCCACATTCATCGAAGTGTTCAAACTAAGAAATCCCACAGAAGGAAAGACAACTGAAACTAATATTTTTAGATATTTGTGTCCTGTGAGTAATTTCAGTCATTGGCGTGCATATGCACAAGTGCAAGGAACCCATCTATGTTATTGAAAGACATCAAGGAAACATAATTACACGACTAAGGCAATAACACATCAATAGACATGACAAGACAAAATGATGCAAAATATAGAGTAGGATTTGAAAGGCTTGGCAAGACAGAAAATAGGAATAGGAGTTGAAACTTCAAACCACAGCTTAAGACAAACATACCAACTCTGATGTAACAAAAAACTTTTTTATATGTAATTTTGGCCCCAAGTATGGGAACGTAGAGTGACATTGAGGTAATTACTCGATGTTCTGTCATTTCTCCCACACGTGGGACCGGGGGGTTCTGATGGAACAAAAACCTTCTCAGTTGAAACCTCAAGGTCCTCAACAGCATTGGGGGTTAATAACTCAAAACAAAAAAGTATATTCTTAGATGTATGTTGCAAGTATTAGAACTAGAATGAACACATTTGCAACCAGTATACTTAAAGGAGATTTAGTTACAGTACAACGATTGACCAAAGACATGTTCCCTTCTGAACCAATAAGGAAAACTTGAGAGGCATATTACAAATAACACACAAACATGAAAAATGTGCCATGTGTAGAGGTAATACCATAGTACCGTAGTGAGATTTTCAAGTAATGTTATGGCAAGTAAATCAAGTAATGTTATGGCAGGGGCCTTGCAAAACGTCATTAATCCCAATAGCAAACTTTGGGCCAAATACCTTTAGAAAAAAGTTGATCAAGTAATCTGAAAACACCAAAGAACTCAAAGTACTAATTGTCCTAATCCTAGTGGTCAATCGTCTATAGAGTTAGGTATCCACTTCTACTCATGTATTGAAATATTGTCAGTGCTAGGATATTAATAATCCGAAGTAACTTAAGACAAAATTTAGGAACAAAACTGTAACATAATTACCAACAGTCAAAAAATTCTAAACCCTATTTGCATAACTGTAGATAGCATATCTTTGACTTTGAGATAAATACGTAATTTAAGTGTTTGTCATACGTTTCTATAGGCTATAAATATTGAGTGACGATAATTTATCAGGAGTGACCTTTTATCTAGAAAAAATCACCTTTAGATGATGATAAGTCTCAGAACCCATTTGCATTGCCTCCTCAAATCTTCTTGCTCCAACTGGAAGAATCATAATATCCTGATATGATTTCACTAACAATTGTCAGATTAAAGCTATCACAAGGAACATTACCAGGGTGTAAAAAAAAAATTTTAAAAATTGAAAGTAGCCAAATTTCAAAGTTATTTCATTTTGAGAGATTATTATGCAAATCATCAAGCTTTTTCTTGTATCCTTTTCCTTTCATTTCCAACTCCTTATAGATCTTTTTCATATCGTTCAGAGTAATATTTAGTTGACACATTCCCATACAAAGAAAAGTGTTAACACTCTCATTACAAAGAAAAGACTGCTGAAAGCTGCAAAACTGCCCACGCCAAACCTTTTTTGTTTTGATAAGTGAACAGTCCCCATATTATCAATCGCCACTATTTGATTTTTATTTGCGTGTTTCTATGTAGTTCAAATCTTCGAATATTGTTAGATCAACTGTGAATCAGCTTGCAACACTTGGTAATCAGGATTATCCAACCAACATCTTAAAAGTTCATTCACAATTTAAGGTTGATTTGGCCAACTATTGCTTCCTCTCTTTTTTCTACTCGCATTCTATTGGCAGATAACTGGACAAGCATGAATTTTGTCTTGATGACTTTTTTTGAGTTCTAGCCAAGACAGTAAAAGAAGTATATAACAGACTTTTGTCGTGTTCCCATGTCTTTAGATTTGAGGATTAGGTAAATCTGATATATCGACCCCTTCTCCCACCAGACACTTTTAGACTCAAAATTATGTAATGTCATATACTTAAAGAATAAAAGCTTGAACAGAAAATTTTATAGTAGAAGAACGCACCTATCTCGAAATGATGTTGCTGTGGACAGAAGCGACGACTGGATCTCATTCAACTTGTCCTTTACATAGTCTACCAAAATTGCAGGTTCCATAGATATTCCAAAAACTTTCCCTTGCTTTCTGGGGACATCTCTTCTAGATATGACCACACTCCCACTTGAAACATCACGAGGACCAATTTCAATTCGCAGAGGAACTCCCTGCAAAAAGAAAGTTCTACTACAAGTTAACGCATCTCTCAGAAATTCTTCAGAATTGTAAACCCTCGCTGCCCACACCCAATACCCAAAAGAAAGACCAAAAAAGAAGAATGACTGGCAGTTTGAAGAAACTCTTGCTAATGCAAAGCAAACAATAAACAATCCAATGTATTTTAGCACATGATAAATAATGTAAGCACCCAAACTGAATTATCAGGAGGTAGCAGAAATGCAGCATGATTCATTTCCTCACATAAGGTTCAAAGACAATTGGCATATGGGGCAGTTATGAATACAATTTGCCTAAATCTTAATGTAAGAGTATATGATACCTTCATTTCCCAGAAGTTGAATTTCCATCCTGGTGTTCTCCGATCTGAGTCATCAATCTTAATTCTAATCCCTGCAGTGTGCAGAAATTCTTTGACGGATAATGCAGCATCGAGAACTCCAGTCTTCTCATCAGTCTTCTTCTAAATTGGGATAATAACCACCTGAAAGTGTGCAACAAAAACTTCAATTTTGGCAGTTGTAGAAAAATAGAAAGAGAAATCAAAGGAAGAACATGCACAGCTTACACAAAATAATATCAAGTATCAACAGAAAACAAAACATTTTATTTTTCTTTTGATAAGTTCAGATGAGGAAATTTAATAGTCAACTAGATTTGCTACAGAAATTGAATATTGCTCAAAAACTGAGAATGTTGTAGATATGGTCTTCAGATGTCATATAGATAGCATGTAAACAAGAAACTGAAGAAAGTAATAGTGAAACTCACTCAATTTTGACAGTCTTTACTGTTTGACACTGTCATTTGACTCATTTCTGTCTCTAATTACAATCAACAGACACAAACACACAAGGATATATTACTTGAACAATCACATGTTTTGTCCATCCAATCAACATAAGTCATGATAGCAGTTATATAAATAACACAGTAAATCTTCCAAATAAAAGAACATTTTGACAGTCTCAAGTCGTATGCAGGTAAACAGAAGCTGAAATATCATTAAGATAATCATCAATAAGTACTAACTATTTCTCAAATGAGCTACAGGTAGAAGACCTTCAGGTACCTGAATAGGTGCCAGCTTTGGGGGAGCATTAAACCAGCATCATCTCAAACCAAAAAATAATAAATTGAGTAATGGTGACCCTCTTATCAGTAGCTACACCACAAACAAAGAAACAATTCATAATCAAACCAAAAAATAAAAAATTCAATTTACTTATAAACAACCATTTAATTAATTCTAATACTCTAAGAAAAATATAAAATGATGAATGATAAATCGAATCTGTTTTACACGACAAATGATGAGATCACCATCATCGTCGTACTCTTTAGCGCCGCCTCTCTTTCCCTTTCTCTGTCCCTCTTCGTCATCTTCTTCTTCAGGCTCTTCTTCCTCCGCTTGTTGGGATGCTTCTGCTTTGGATTGCAGGTCGGCGAGGTAGGATTCGACAACTTTCCTGATGAACTGCTTGCGCTCCGGTGGGGAGAGGTCGAGCCCTAGCTTTTTCGACGCCATTTTTCGGACCTTGTACTCAGTTGAACTCAAGCTGAAAAAATATATCCGGAGGAGTTCTAGAATTTAGTTTCTTTAAATTTGAACTTAACCCACGAAGAAGCAGAAGAAGTTTTTTTATGTAGTTTTATTTGATGGATCTCTTTATGAAGAGTTGTTAGCCAGTATATGGGTCATGTATAATAAACAGTTTTGAATATTCAAACAAAAGTTGTAGGATCCAAACAACATATATAGCTAAAATTATGACACAATAGTAATCTAGTAAATCTAAATTATTATAAGCTAGTATATAGCTAAAATCATGACCCATAATGATACGCTCTCCCAACTTATATAATTGGTCTAAAGTATTATAAGCTAGTAAATCTACCATCATCATATGCAGAAATATAAAGAAAATAGGAATATAATCAACAATCACAGGCTAAGTAACCATCCATAGTAATATAGCATGTGTATTTAAAGCGTAACACAGCCCATAATACAACACTCTTCCAACTGAAATGAAAAGGTCTAAAGCTCCAACAATGACTGAAAAAAGTTCTGTTTAATATTATGAACTTATCACTAATTTTGTAAGAAATTACCTTTAAGTCTCTGGTCTTTCAGGGTCCCTCTTCATCACAGTGTACTAGTGTAGTAGTTGTCTTGCTGTTCAACTTCAGCTTCAGTAGCCTCACTGAAATTCCTGTCCCCAAGCTGCCAAATGTCAATCGACGTCAATCAATTTTGGAGACTCGAATATGTGTAGTTAGAACTTTGTTTTTTGCTTCATTTCAGTTTCCACTCCTTATAACGGACGATGCCTAGGGTTTCGCCATCCGAAAAAGAGTGCTGATTTGGGGGGAAAATGACGAAGACGAGTATAAGATGACCGGAGTAGAAGATGACGAGTGCTGAACGATTAACGAGCGGTAGATAATTTGGGGGAAAATGGGAAAATGAGAGAGGACTGGAGAATAGCGAAGCTGATTTGGGGGGAAAATGGGAGTGAAATAACCTCTATACCGACGGCCAGACAATGACCCTCGGAACAGACCTTTATGAGGCATTTACCGACGGTCTCTCATGACCGTAGCTATATATAACCTATAGCGAGGGTTCCGTGCCGACCGTCGCTATAACTCATCGCTATATGTCAGATTTCTAGTAGTGTTTGGGTTTCATAAACTGGATCCCCACACAAGGCCAAAGTAGAGGTTATTCTATAGACATTATAACTATACTCTGTAATTGATTTATAATCTTGTAGTTTTAAATTAAGCTACTCAAATTTGGCACTAGGGAGAACAACCAATTTTTGGTGATCAAATCTTTCCTTTAGTTGTGTTCATAAGGTCAAAGAATCTTTGACGGTTAAGTACTCAGTTTTTAATGCTTCATCAACGTGATGACGAAGAAAGATTATAGCTTGTACATTTTGTGCCGTAGCTGCTTTGTTTCCTGATTGAATGATCTTTTCTAACCCATTTACACTAAGGTGTAATTCTGCATCAAGTGCCCAAGCCAAATAGTTATCTCCAGAGATTTTCAATTAAAAATTCTATTTTTGCCAGGTTTGCCATCTATTCTAGTTTAAAACATAATAATTTTCATTATTTATTAACGTATGTAATAAATAATTGTATGGAGAAGGTAAATGCACGTGAACCAAAAAAAATATTAGAGGTCTTAGTGGTGTCTTCATCAGCATAACTTAACTTTCCTCCGAATAAATCCAGGGTGTGAGACCACTTGAGCGTAGTGGGGTTTACCAGAACTCGAACCTACGTTTGTGGGGATTTATGTCCTGTTTCCCACCACTAAGTCACCACCCCAAGTGATGATAAATATATAAACAATATAAATATATAAATGTTTATTTTATTAGCATATCCTTTTAGTCAGAAGGTATGCAATCACTAATGTATATACAAGTATTATTGTGCACATCATAAAAAATACATGTATAAAACTGCAAATGGATCTTCACCCGGCATGCGGTAGTCCGCGTAGATAAATTATTTCCACAAATTGCTAATAAGGAATTAATACGAAGGGGTATTCACCAAGCATGCGTTAGTCCGCGTAGTCAGGTTATTCCCACAAATTAATAAATGGTAAAAAGGTTCCCACTAAGTCTTGTAAGATCAACAAGGATAGATGGTACCACTGTAAATAATAAAATTTAAAAATGGACAACAAAACATGAATATAATTTGACAGCTAAAGAATATAAATGGCGGCAAAGCCAAGCCGATAGTATAATGCTAAATTGCAAGAATTTAAAATTTTACCGTCTTAGTTGGTTGGAGCTTCGTGCTGATAACGTATTATAAAACTAGAGAAATAACAAAGTTGCAAGATATAAGTATTAGAGAATTTTCACTTGCATCGTCTTTGATCTTTCATTGCCTTTTATAGGCAAAAACAATGTAACCTATCCAACAAGGATCCACAAAATAAACACTAGACTAATGGTCTAGTAGGTAGCTTCTAACTTTAGGTAAATCATACTATTATAACACGAACCATTTATTTGATAACTACATATGGTTAATAAAGAAAAATCACACTGAAAAAGCCGATACCACAATATATATATATATATATATATATATATAATACTAATATTTACTACTTAACCCTAATTGAGGCAACCTAAAGTAGGAATTTTTATGAGAGGACCGAGAGAACTTTCTTCCAAGGCAGGAATTACGCTAGATCTTTGAGATATGCTCCCTTCGAAGTTCATTAATCTTTGAATAGTACCTATTATGAAATTTATGGGTAATATCTAATAGTAATTAAGAAGTATAAAAAGAGAAACTATATATATACATATATATATATATATATATTCGAACTATTGTTGGTCTTTATCGAGAAATCAAAGAAGCTATACAGGGGTTTTATCAGACCTGTTCATATGGTACCTAAGCTAAGCAATTATATGACATCAGTTAGAATTTAGGTTTCTCCGGTTCAATTAGGACGAGAATTCCAAAATTTCTACGCCAATCAGGATCGTTAAAAGGAAGTTTTCTAATCACTGATTCAAACCCATTGACAAATGAGCATGAAGAAATTAACCATTCTTCTTTATCTTTTGAGTTGTTCTGCCAAATAGGGCACTTAAGATCTTTGGTCTTTACCCGGACTGATGAAAATAATGGGATCATTTCTTATGGACTCATTGAGAATGATTCTGATCTAATTCATAATAACCTATTAAAATTAGAAGACGCTCTAGTGGGATCATCGTGTACATAAAAATATTGTAGTCAGTTTGATAATAATTGAGTGACATTGTTTCTTCAGCCCGAACCAAGATATGATGCAAAATGGATCTTGTTTTATCCTTAATCAAATATTTCGCAATGAAAACTCATTTTCTCATTGAGCGAAGGGTACGAAATAAATCAAATTATTTTTCGATCAAAAATATTATGTGAAATTTTTAATTTTTCCTCTTCCAATATCCCATAAGTATAGAGAACCTTTTCTAATGTACGAATCGATATTATTCCATTCCAATTCCTTCCCGATACCTCCCAAGGAAAATCTTGATTGGATCTGAAATTGACGGGTTAGTGTGAGCTTATCCATGTGATTATGTACTCTTTGAATAAGAATCCTTTCAATTGCATATCCAAATATTTTGCACAATATGGTTATGAAAATCCACGAGAAGCTGTTAGTTCCCAGAGGGCACACAATAGATCTAGAAGGGGATTGAATAGATCCTTTTCATTTTAAAAGCTTTTTCCATTTCTTTTGTATTGCTAAGTATTTAGCATATGACAAGCATAAGAATCAGTTCATGCACAGCGGAATAAGTTAAAGATCCTCTTCAAATATATCTTGTTAAGCTTAGTTCTAATGTAAGTTTAGGTGTAAGAGATTATAGCAGTTATAGCAGTTATACTGCATAATGTAAATGACATAAATTAAGTGACACAAGGGATTTTAAGTGGTTCAGAGACTCAAGCTCCTAATCCACTCTTCTGCTTCAACAAGTAGGGATTCTACTAAGGAAATGGTAACTCTTGAATAACTAAGATTCCTTCAAGGCCAGCAGCCTTGGAACTGTAAACTAAGCCAAGTAGGCTTAGAATCTCTTATACCCTCCAGTACTCAGCAAGCCCAGCAGACTTGACTTTGATTTAGTCCCTAGGACAGGGACCCCTCAGGCCCTGATTGTTTGTTGATTGTTGTTGGTGCTGAGCTGCTAAGATGACATTAAGCTTATTCATCCTTTAGATCACTATTGATGGACTGATAAGATGTAAATGAAGAGCGACATCCTTAAGTACTTAACAATCTATCACATATTCCTTCGTGTAGCTGATCTTTGTTGTTGATGCTTGACTTCATCTGATTTCAGCTTTGCACACTATCACTATTGAGGATCTGCTACGTCTTTGCACTTTAGGTAGACTCCATCATATACTTAGCATCCCTTGAACACTGAATGACTTCTTTACAGATTCTGCTCAGCAACTACTTCTCTTCAGCTCAGGTTGTCCATGGTGAATCATAGAGTGGCTCTGGAGATTTGCCTTCTGGACTGCCACTCTATCTCTTGTCTTCTTGGCCTTCTTGGCTCTCAGCACAGATGCCATTGTGGTTGGCATTCTTCTTCGTGTTGAGTGAAACCTTTAGCAATTAAGGCCCTTCATCATATTTTGCTTCACTCCTACTATGGTAGTATCACTGTCACTGAGACATGTTCTCTGTTAAACTCTTTAGAACTCTCGTAGAGTCAACAACTTCTTCATCTTTGAAGCTTTAGCTGTTATATACTCCTCCATCACCTTTCCGTTGGAAAATAGCCGTTGGAAGCTATTTGAATTGCTTCAAGGACTTTGAGTTATTTGGTGCAGACTTTTGACTTGACGTGACATCACCTTTTTGACTTTCCTGACACAGCAGTCTGCTATTTCACCTAACACCTCTGAGTAGTCACTTTTAGAAGCCAGGTTGGTAGTCATATTAACTTCTCCTTTTTGTTTTCTCGATCCGAGCCAAAAGAGTTATCTTCTTGCATCAATGCTCTCAATCAGAAACGTTCAAATGTCAGTCTTCATATTGAGTTATTACTAAGACTCAATAATCAGATGACCGAACTCCACGATTCTGATGCAGACGACTATGTGCTTGATCGTAGTTTGTTTGTAGGTCGTTGCTCGTTGACTGGTTTTGACACCACTACGATTCTGAGAGTGTTCTTTGGATTGATAATGTAGAACCTCTCGTTGTTCACTCTTGCAGTACTTCAATGATTCTGCTTGCCTTGACTTGCATCAGGAACGGATAACTTGTCTGACTGCTTTGGCCCTTCTGGTTTGCAAGACTCTTCTGATTAGTCATGCTCAGCTCTCTCAACATTCTGCTCTGTGATCTCCCATTCACTCTTTACGGTGAGACTGAGCCATAGACAATCCTTTTCGTCTGTTCTCTAAAGGTTGGACAATGTCATTATATGTGCTTCGTCAGTTCTTGTTGTTCATTTGGCAAACACCACGATCGTAGTCACCACTACGATCTTTGTCTTCTGTTGGTTTGACCGACGCTGCAATCGTTGTCTTCCTTTTTACAATCACTTTATTCATTATCTTCTAAAGATCGCTTGTAGAAGACTTCTCTTGAATGGCTTCACTTCTCAGTCAGTACTGCTGATAGAGTTGGTGCTTCGATCTTCTGTTTGCTTGCAGGCCATTCAGAGAGTGATCTTTGATCTTCTCCAGGCAGACTTGTGTCTAGGGGTGAGCAATTCGGTTATAACCGAACCGAATAGGCTATTCGGTTATAACTGAAAACCAAAATGTACACATTTTTGATATCCGAATAAATAACCGAATTTAGATATAACCAAATTACCGAATTACTGAATAACCGAATGGTAAATTCGGTTAATAACCGAAATAAAGGCTTCCATAATTAACATAACAGTATTACAATTTGCAATAATCAGTCAATCAACACTAAATAGCAGAAGCAGTCAATGCCCAATATATGATTAAAATTAACAATGTGAAATCATATTCATAAATGAGGCTATTTTTTAATGAAACAGAGTATCAGTAACATAACCAATTCATAATCCTTGCCTCCTTGGGAAATACACGAGAAATAAAAATTGCCACAACAAATTAACAATTACCCACATCCACTTGTTCTAAAAAAATAATCAAATAAATAAAAACCAACCAAATATAGATTGAAATCACCCACCAAATCCCCTAAAAATAAGGAGTAGTGGAACCCAAGAAAGGCCTTTTCCTCCATACCCATTAATGACGGTACTTGATGGAACAAAGTAAAGCAAATAGTCCGTCGGAGGAGAGAAACTTCAATAAAATTAGGGAGTTAACGTCGGAGCGGAGGCACTATTTGGGGACTGGGGTTTTGCCTTTGGGGTTAGAGGCTTAGGGCACTAGGGCAAAGAGTGGATGAGGGCTAAGGGTATCCAGATCTGAGAGATGAGAGATCGATTTGGGTTTTGGCTTTTGAGTAGAGATTTGAGAGATCTAGAGATGTCAGATGAGACTTGAGAGACGAGAGATCGGAGATGATTTGGGTTGAGTAGTGAGAGTCTAAGAGAGAGACGGTTAGTAGAGATTACAGATAGAGAGTGAGAATTGAGAGAGTGAGAGTCTGAGGTGATAGAGAGTAAGTATTTAATTTTTTTTAAAATCTATCCGGTTATTCGGTTACCCGAATAACAAGATTTTAATAACCGTATTAATACCCAAATACCGAAATAGTAAACCGGTTATACCCGAATTACCAAAAATAACCGAATTACCAAAATATTTTGGTTAAAAAATTTCAGTTGTGTTCGGTTATTCGATTTTATCCATTTTTTGCTCAGTCCTACTTATGTCTAAACCTTGACTGCTCTTCTTAGAGACTACGATCTTTGTATACTTCAGTAGTGCTCAGTTGTTGAGAATTGTGGAGTGCTCTACGATTCCTCCTTGGCATTTGTGAGCACTTGACTGACCATGTTTAAGTCTTATTCTGCAGACTGCAATCTGACTTTGGGCTTCTGCAGACACTACGACTTCGAGATCAGATCATATGACAGACTCCAATTTCTGCCTTAACAACTGCGATCTCTTGACTGATATGCCCGACTTTGTTTTTTGACTCTGTTATGATTTGCAGGCTCCACAAATTTGAGTGAGGCCTACGATTCTTGACTTGGCTTGGCAGGCGCTTCGACAGGCTATCTCCACAATTCTGAACTTGGCTTTCTCGACAGACTATGGCTTCGAGAAAGTCTTCCTTGACACACCACGATTCTGCCTTGTCTTTCCTGACATACTACAACCTTCGAGAGTTACTATCTTTACAGACTACGTTTCTGCCTTGATAGACTCTGATTCTTCCTTGTCTCTCCTAGCAGACTACGAAGGCTGGTGCAGTGCTCGACGATCAGACTGGCCTATCTCTTACATTTTATAAGATCAACCTAACAAGCTTGATCTTTCTATTTATAGTCCTTGTACATCATAATCTTTTGAAGGACTTCATAAAGCTGTTTGTTTATGTGGGATCAACCTAACATATTTGATCTTTTTAGTCTAAGTCCTTGTACATATGTCTATCATCTATTAAAGACTTTACAGCTTTCATCAATGCAGACATATTTGCATATTCATTCATTTAAGATCATAATCAAATCTTATATAAATAGGAATAACATTCTCATGCATATTCCTAACAGAAGCAACTGGGCGTATATGTGTCAATCAGGAATAGAGTAAGGCATTTCCCTTTCCGTAGCTATGAACTACTGAGTTCTCTTCCCGAATTACCGACTTTAGGAGATAATTGAATAGGGTCAGTCCTTAATTATCTTCTCATATGAGCTTTGAGTGACTGAGTTAGAGCTACGCTCTTATCCCCATTGTATTACCAAGAATCCATTTCTATTATTTTCATTTCTATTGTGGAAGGCAGTTTTTTTTTTTGAAAAACTCGTCATGATATATCTGATTCATGCATAATATCATGAAAAATGGATACAATTTTTTGACTGCTACTTAGACTTAGTATTGACAATAGGTTTAAGAGAGTATTTAAAATATCAAATTTAGATATTTATACACTGTCGAAGTAAGCAACCATCGCATATATGTTTGGAATAGATTCCATTTTGAGATAGTTGAAAAAGCACTATCTCATTGAAAGGTTTTTGATAATGTAATTTTGTTTATCATAGATAATTGCCAAAAATAATTTTTCCGTTTATGTTATGAACTCAATGTCGATAAATCCACGATTACAACCCTTTTTCCAGTTATATCTTTCAAGAATAGTAGCGTTGAGTTTCTCAACCCTTTGCCTTAGGATTATTTAGTTCTATTTCTCGATGAGGACAGGAAAGGTATATAACTCGGCGGGAGAATGTCACCTTGACGTGGTGGAAATCATCAGTTTGAGTCTAATTATCCCTAAACACAATGTTAATTTTTCTATTTTGATTTGTTCCCCTACCGTGATTGAATGATAATGGATAAGGGCTATTGAAGTGACTGATTCCTGTAAATTAAGAGGGGTTCGATGGCTATATATGAATTAGCAGTTTTTGATCCCTCTGACCATATTCTTGATCCAATGTGGAGACGAGGTATGTTCGTCATACCTTTCATGACTCGTGTAAGAATAGCCAAACAGTTGGAGTGTCACCGAAAGGGCTACGTTGAATTCGAGTATTGGGAGTTACAGAGGTGTAGTGGGGCACATATTGTGTTTTCTAGCTTGTGCTTCTTAACAACTATCTTACATTGGGTTTATTGGGACTTCGTTTCTCAGGAAATTCGTGTGGCAGAATATCCTGAATTTGATAATTTTTACACCAAAAATATTCTCTTAAATTTGGTATTTGTGCTTGAATGGCAACTCAAGATCAGCCTCATGAAAACTTTATATTCCTTGAGGAAGTTCTACTACGTGGAAACATTATTTAATGGAATTTTAACCTTAATTAATCGTGACAAAAAAAATCACTGGTTTCTTTTTTATAGAGAGTGAAGGACGCCTCTGCGGGTGATTATGTACCCGCAGGCAGATCAGCCGACTTAATGATGGTCGCGCATTAGATCACAAGAAACTAGGGGTGAGTTACTCATTTATAATTGAACCGAATTGTTTATTCGATTATAACTGAATACTACATTTCAAACAATTTTACTATCCGAACAAGTATCCAAAATTAGCACTAACCGAATAATAGAAAATCGAATAACGAATAATTCAGTTATTCGATATATAATCGAAATATGAACTTATTTTTACCAAACAAAAAAATATTTAAAATTTCACACTAGAGTTGTTAAACAATATTTAACCACAATCTGCAACCATAATAATTCATAAACTAACAACACATAACTACATAATCATAGGACAAAGTTCTAAAAAAATCAAATATCTAATTCGGTTATTTGGATATCCGAATAGCAAAATTTTAAAAACAGTACCCGAATCGGTATACCGAATAATTAAACGGTTATAATCGAATTAAGCACAATAACCTAATAATCGAAATAAAACAGTTTAAAAATCGATTTAGTACAGTAATTCGATTTTATCCTTTTTTTGCTCACCCCTACACGAGATGTAGTAATCCAGATTTTTTTAATAATTAAATATTAATTGATTTTATTTTATAAAAGAGTAATTGAATTGAAAAGGTAAGTTGCTATTTTTTTTAAAGTTAAATTCTTTTGATAGATGATTAAATAATTTATTTAATTAAAATTAAGTAGTCCATTAGGATTTTGGTAACTCCTAATTACTTAGAGTTATATTTAAAGGTTTTTGGTCAAGAGTTGACCTTGTTCCTTTTATTTTATTTTTTACGTAATATTAATTTTTGAAATTTAAATTATATTTATATTTAAATTATGTTCCAAGGTTTAAATAGTTTAAATTTGAAATTAAATGTTAATTTTCACTTGGAATTTAATTTAAATTATATATTTTTATTTCAAAAAAATTAATTTCGTTTAAATTATTTAAAATTCAAATAAAGATTTTCATTTGAACTTGGAAATTTCTTTTAGCAAACGAAAAAAAAGAGTTTATTACTAGTATAACTTTAATCCAAAAGACTTGGATCAATGAGTTTAGTACAAATTTTCCACAAGACCTGCGATCATACAACTTGAAACAATCATAGACTTTACTGCACAAACAGTTTTCAACCGTGCTGCCTAATATCTCCCAACTGTACTCTGCTCTCCACTTTCCATAAAACATTTAACATAAATTTTGAATATTAAATCCATGTGGAAATAGCAAACCATTTCTAATATCTATTCCACAAAATTGATGATTGGAGACACAGACACTCACAAATCTTCTTCTCTATTAAATCCATGTGGAAATAGCAAACCAATCAGTAAAATCTGCAATGAACTCATTATTTGAAGAACACTGATATCTGTGATATTAATATATTAAGACAATAATACAGAAGATGGATAACTAATATGTAGTAGATTAAAGATACTATTGAAATGTGAAACGTGTGGATAACTAATATATGATAGATTAAAGATAATCTTGAAATGTGAAACGTGTGGATATATATATGTGATGATGATATAAATTAAAGATAATCTTGAAATGTCAAACATGTGGATAAGTGATGTATCGTATAGATTAAAGATAATCTTGAAATGTGAAATGTGTGGATGAGTGATGCATGATATAGATTTAAGATAATCTTGAAATATGAAACGTTTGGATAAGTGATGAATGGTATATATTAAAGATAATATTGAAATATGAAAAGTGTGGTTAAGTGATGTGTGGTAGATGTTGGTTAAGTTTTGACTATAAATAGGGGGCTTAGCATAAAGAGTTTCATAACTTTCTTACTTATTGTTCCTTCCACTCTCTAAAAATTATTTAGTGTAAGTGTCTCTCTGAGTGTGTTAAGGCTAACTGAAGTATTGGTGAATATTAGTAAGAGTGTAAGAATTGTTCATGTGATTTTTTATATAAAAGTTACACAAGCACCCACCCACACATCACACAGTGTTTACAACTCTTCCTTTAGAAGGCTCTTCCTTTAAAAGATTCATTTTGAAAAGTTTCCAAATTATTTTGAAATATTACTTTATTCATTTAAAAACTATTTTGAAATTTATTATATTCTATTTTGTACACTACACAAATTTATACTATCAAGTCACCTTTAACAATTTCATAATATACGAGTTAGTGTATACCATGAAACTTCAATGTTGTAGTTACTAATTAAAGTATAAATATAAATATAGGTTGATCAACTACATAGAAAGTAGTATCTAATTACGTGTTAAGGTAAGGGATGTCATTTTATTTCATGGTTTTAAAACCCGGGTAAAACCCAGAATCGGTCCACCTTCCGGTCTGGTTTGGACCAATTAACCGATTTTGGTCAAAATCCAGGTTGACCCATTGATCACCGGTTCAACCGGTGGTCTAACTGGTAAACCCGGTTAATTGACCCGGTGACCCATTTTTTTTTTTTATAAAAAAAATTAATATTAAAATTAACCACTTTTATTAATATTGTAACTCATATTTATTGTGACGCCCCCAAAATAGGTCCACACAACCCATTCTGATTCGCCAAATACACACTACAAAATTCAAATATAAATCTTCATATTCCAACTATTACTTTATCGTAGACAATACGATCACACATAAACTGTGAGTTTCAATACAATTAACAATACTCATACTCCTTATCAATGATACGTTACATAAAGGTACAGTCAATAACTGTTTTAGGAATTAAAATCATTAGAAAATACTCAAGGAAACCTTCGTACATGGGAGGCCATGATTTTAAGTTATAATAGATATCGTAGGACTTGAGAATTAACCTTGGTTGACCCAATAGACCCCAAAGAAGAACGAGAAGATTATTATCTTGCTCATTCCAATGGTGGGTATTCTCTTGCCATATAATTATCTCTATTATCTTAAACTGAGGATTATATTCCAACCATACTCCAAGATTATATAGGTAGTGCTCATAGATATAATCAACAAGTGGATGCGCACAACCATGTCTTATGATAACCTGAAGTCGTATGTGGTTAGACATCTTATATAATAGTGGCAACACACCCTTCCAAAGTCGGGTTCACCTCATCACCCTATTGTTGTTCACCAAAATTAACTGTTAAATGACATATAAAATACGACACACACCTTTTAAATCCCCAATACAATTATTCTCATACTGTTTTATAGAAAACTTCAACAGTTATAGACCATCGTTCTATTCTCCTGTTATCCCCGCTCGACCCAACTACACTCTTATTACCTGAAAGGACTTGTGAAGCAAAAAGGTGAGCACAAATAGTCCAGTAAATAATATTATGACTAAGGATAATTAAATTATCAATAGCCTTCATCAGTAATGAATCAAATATTTAGAACCGTAGTCCTCAATAGGGAAAAATCTGATAGAATACAATAGACAGCAAGTTTTAGATCAATAACTGTAGCGAAACAAGCAATCCATTAGAAGAGTCAAGTAGAACATAATGTCTACTATTTTCTCTATGTTAAAAGTCCACCAATAATATTTTATCCATGTAACATCAATCAACAGTTCCTGCCCATCATCATGTAAATAGTTCATGATCATAATTATGTTGATAAATTTCTCTTCGTACCCAGGACGAAGATAATTTTCATCACCTGTCTTTACCTCAATAGAAGATTGGATACTGCAATAGTGTAGTAGCAGAACACTCTTCTTCTTTCTCTCTTATTCTCTCATTCTAATTCTTGATTATAACTTTAGTTTGTAAAATGGTATAAAATAATGAATGGATGGAGGAGTATAATTATAGGCTAAGAGAAAGATGACAAATTACACTTTAGTACCTTCATCTTTATCTCTATTTTTAATTTAGTCCCTCAAGTATTATCA
Organism: Panax stipuleanatus; assembly: GCA_020205555.1. Classification (NCBI taxonomy): domain Eukaryota; kingdom Viridiplantae; phylum Streptophyta; class Magnoliopsida; order Apiales; family Araliaceae; genus Panax; species Panax stipuleanatus. The sequence continues at coordinate 4,921,233 of CM035118.1, forward strand.
ATTTTGCACCACCTCCCCTAATAGTACATGCATGTGAATCAATAGTTCCTTGCATATGAACTAATAGCAATTAATTACTCATGTATCCGATTAATTGCCCGTTTGGTTAATTTAACATCCGAAAATCAATTATTATCGAACTAAATGTCGATTTTCACTAACATTAATATTTTCAACACAATGAAAATATTTATATCAACGATTCATCATTAATATTATAACTCACAATATTATAGAGGAAGAAAAAAAATAAACCTGCCTAACTCCCAACCTAATCTTTCTTTCTTTCTCTCTCTTACGTGAAGCGACCAACTTTAAAAAAAAATCAACCAATTTGCAACCACTTTAATAAATGTGGCCCCTCCCATAATTGCCACCCACCACACCATCAAACTTTGAAAAAGAATTCAAATACAATTTAATCATCTCCACCCCAATTAATTCATATATAACAATTTATATATATTTAATAGTATTACTATATAAAAAATATTATAAAATTATACTATTATTATCACCTTATATTATTATAATATAGTATTATAATAATATATTTGAATGAATATTTTATAGGGAAAAATAATTGCGATTCCTCAGAAAATATGCCAAACTTTCAACAAATATCTCATTCTAAATTCCTCCATTTATAAAATTGAACCAATTATCATATTTTTATTCATCAATTATTATTCACAATAAATATTACAGAATCACAATATTGACATCCAGGTCGTTCCCAGGAAAGAAGGGGCTTTCCGACAAGGATTTATCCTTATTTGCTTGCAATTATATAACCTAACACCTTTCCTCGACAGAACTTTATAAACATTGTCAATAATGCTATCTAATAATATCACTTCAATAATACGAGTTACTGTGTTGTGGTAATTATTAATTTGATAATATAAAATACTATGCAATTATCACTGTAGCAATTATTGAATGAAATATTGAGTGACTTCTTACGTAAGCATCAATAATCAGAGATACTGTGCAATACCGTGTGCTAATGTTCAACAACGCACCGGGTATTTCAACAGTTTTACGGTAAAAGTTTATTTTTATAAAAATATTACTTATATCGCTTTCTATATCCGACAGTTATTCTGTTGTGGGACCCACCAATTATTGGTTATTTCGGCGTCGTCGTCGTACTTTACCGAATATAATATTTCTCGGCAAAACAAATATTCTCCGACAAAACGAATATTCTCCGACACAACGAATATTTTATGATAACTTGCTTACTTTGTAAAATTTGCACATATCACCCTTAACTTTAACCTTTTATCAATTTAACCATTTACTGAATATAACAATAATTATAAGAAAAATTGAATACTTTTATTTCATAAAATTCGGGGTCTTACATTTATTATGTTTTAGTTCATAAAAAATGAGATTTTTTAAAATTTTATTATTTACTAATAATATATATTTTTATATATTAATGACGTCACTGGTTCAATAACGGTTCGACCACTGGTTGGACCAGTAACCCATCCACCCGGTACCTTTTCCCGTTTAATGAATGGTCCGAATCTGAGAACCTTGTTTCATACTTCTAAATTTATGGTCAAAAATTATTATTCGTTTGTACAACCTTATCATTAAACGGTGAAATTTTTTTAAATGATTAGAATTTCCTTAATAGTTGTTGCTTCATCTAGTATCTTTAAAACTGAATCTTCCTGTTGAATTCCAACCGTTATATTTGAACTATGAACCTTATATATTATTCTTGAACTCGAATCGATATTCTGGATATCATGCTGACAATTTGGACATTATTGGACTCTAGACAAATTAAATTACAAATCTTTAATGTTTATTCTTAATCTTATTATTCTTCTTATTTTTGTTCATCCTTTATATCATTATTATTTGTACTAACCATCATGACTTAAGTTGTTGTGAATGTCTTTGGCCTAAGTGCAAAGACAATATGATTATTGAGTGTCTTTAGTCTGTGTGGCAAGAACATGTAATGAAAGTTCTCTTTGACATGCAAAGAGAAACTATTGATTGACATGATCATGACTATTGGTATTACAGTTGATGAAATCTTGATGATGAATTTTTTTTATTGGAGAAGATTGTAGACATTATGATCTATTTGACTTTTCTAATAGATCGTTCATTCCGCTACAATTATTTGTTGAAAACTTATGTTGTCTAGCATTTTCGAAATCTCTGATTTTGAAGGTTAATGATAACTTATTCTTCGTTATCTTAGTAATGATATTCTTTACTGGGTTATTTGAGCTCACCCTTTTGTTTCATAATTCCTTTCAAAAAATGAGAGTTTAGTTGGGGCTAGCATGGAGAACAAGAGAATTAAATAATGGTCCGAGTTAGTAGCTGTAGTAGTCATCGGCAAGTTATAAAATAGTGTGCCAATAATTGTAATGAGAACTTAGTGTGTGTGTGTTGTCATAATATATATGACATTGTAATAATTATAAATAGAAGAATTTGTGTATGTTGTTTGTATTTTGAAGATTCAAATTCAGTGTTGTAGATCCGAATTTGGGAGTCACACGCATTATAAATGTGTCACATGTCTACAAAGGTCATGTTAAAAACGTGCCCAACAATTAAAAATTTTGAGATTCTTTATTATATTATGAATTTTAAGAGTAAGTTTTTTCTAACATTTAGTTGTCGGAGAAAAACTGCTATCTAATCTCACACATGCACACATTATAAATGTGTCACATATTTACAAATGTCATGCTAAAAATGTACCCAACAATTATAGAAATGTGTGTTGTAACCTGCTTGTAGTTTGATATAGAACAACAATATTATTGTCTGGATCGAATGGTTGACCACTCTTTCACTAAGATTATATTTACCCCAAACTTTTGCTACACAGGATTACTATGAATTAATCTCCCAAGATAAGACAGACCCAAATTTTATTATGTACTAGAATTTGTTGTGTAAGAACAAATCTAGTGCAAAACTAAAAATGAGAGAGAAGAAAATAATAAGAAAAATTATTTAGAATGATAAATTTTCTAAGAATTTGAAAAGGATTTTGAATGGTTTTTGAAATTGTGATTGTGATTTTGGGTAGATCGACAATCTGTTGACCTACCGTTGCAATGTTAGTTATTCTCATGACTTGAATCCAAGTCCTTAATATTATAACTTGTTTCTCTTATCCAAAACTGAGCCAATTCATTTGTTGGTTATATAGATAGCATATAATATATTTATTATATATTTTTTAGATTTGAAAATATCCAACAATGTGCCCAACAATATATACTCTAAAATGACATCTACAATGCAACTCGTTCTTATAAAAATTCAATATATTAAAAACTTACTAATTCTACAATTTCATATAGTTGAAATATGTTATGAATTAATTTTTGTGTGCATAGTCTAAAAAAGAAGCTCAAATTGTACGAAAAAAGTAATTGAGAAACAAAATGGGTGTTAAAATTGATCGAACCAATCAATCTATGAATTTTTCATGGCATGCAGCACACAGAGTGCAAAGGACCTTTTGACCAAGAACAGGTACTCATTTATTCAGTATTTCCTTAGTCATGCACTCGTGCATATGAAATTGTAGAATTAACCAATGCCCTTTATTCGGTGTTTCCTTAGTCATGCACTCATCCATATGTCAATACCAATAGGATTGAGCAAAAAAAGGATAAAATCGAATAACCGAACATAATCAAAAAAAAATTTAATCGAATTATTTCGGTTATTCGGTTATTTTCTGCAATTCGGTTATAACCGTTTTACAATTCGGTTTTCGGGTTTTAATACGGATACTAAAATTGTGATATTTGGTTACCCGAATAAGCAATTTAATTAAAAAAAATTAAAGACTTATCTTTAAGAGACTCTAAAGACTAAAGACTCTGCTCTCGCCTCTCTTTCTAGCCTCTGCCGCCCAGCCCTAACCCAAATCCCAAATCCCAAATTTCGCCTCTCCCCCACTCTGGCCTCACTCCTATCGTCAGAATTCTTCGCCTCACTCCGATCTGCGAAAATTTCACGGCGGCTGTAATACCCGAGAATTTTTGAATATTATTAAATGAATATATTAATGGAAATGACTATTTATTTGAATATAAATATGTAAGTGTTATGGGATGAGTTAAGTCAATTATATTAAATTGAATATTATAATAATTAAGAAAATATGGAGTTTGCGATAAGCTCGTTGAATGCCTTGTGTGGCACAGTGATGAGAAATATTAATGATTATATTAATTAACGAAAGAATTATTAAGTGAACAATTAATCTATATTAAGTGTTAATATAATAATGGTATGATGAATTATTATTATTGCGAGTGATAGCATAATAGTAAGTAAAATGATTTATAAATATAATAAGATTTGTATTTATTAAACTATTGAAGAACGTGATTATTTCTCGCATAATAATAATTGATGAGGGTAAATTAATGAAGGAATTACTACGTGAGCAATTACTCAAATATTAATTGTTATTTAATTGTAATGGAATATTAATGATGATTAATAATATGTTGATTATTATTATTGCAAATAATATAATAATAATAATAAGTAACTTGTTTATAAATATAATAAGATTATATTTATTTAATTATCGAGGAATGCGATAATTAATCACATAATTGTTAATAATTTTGTTATGAAAATGAATTGATAATATAGTGATTACTTAATTAATATAATATTTGCTCAATTAATTGATTATGTGCAATTATGCGATAATTAAAAATATAAAGTATAGTGACTACAACTATATTATATAGTGTAGTATAACGTTAAATGTGATTATACTACATATAGAAACCATGTGTTAAGATTGATTAAACTATATAAGCTACATAATTTATGCTTATGTGACAATTGTGTGTGAGTATACATTAAAATAGTACATCATGAATATATTGTAAACGATTGTTGATTAATAGATTTTAATAATAAAGGAGATTATGTAATGTGATAATATCTGATTAAATTATACCGGTATGATAAAATGTACATGGATTATATATGTGCAAGTTGAATTACATACATTGTAATGTCCTCATTTAATGAAACTACATTGTGACATTAAATTATAACCTAAGTATACCTTAGTAACCTATGTATATTATTATGTGTATGTAGTAAACTAAGTGTTATACTTAGTTCTCATTTCATGTGCTGAGCTTATTATGCCTTGTCCCATTGTGAGAGTCAAAATTCTTGCACACGTGAATGACAAAAGGCTAGAAGCCTATTCCCCATTCTTCTCCCAAGCTCAAGCTAGCAAATGATGAACAAGGGAGTGGTTTTCATGATTTTCTTCACCAACTAATTACCTATTCTTCCTTAACCAACATACAAATCTTCAGTTCATTGGGTTAATTTGAAGAACAATTGCATTGTCTGTATAATTGAAGTTCTATAAATATAGCCTCTTCTCTTCACATTTCAATTTGTTGAGAATTCATAAGTAAGAGAGAATAAAGAGTGAGCATATAGTTCAGTTGAGAATTGAGGGAGATTGTGGCAGCAAGCTTAGCAAGTTCATATTGTATAACAGAGGTATAATTTCCATTGTAGTTCTTCATTTCTTGAATTCCAAATTCTTAATTATGTGGAGTTAGATGATAATTGAGTTGGGAAATGTTTACTTTGTTGTTATATGGTCTTATACATGTGTTAGTATGGCAATGTAGATAGTTTTCAATTGAATTCGTAGAGTAATTTCGTGAATTGGGCTGGAAACTGCCGAAGCAGGCTACTGACTGGTGCGAACCAGACATGGCGCAGCTGCGCCGGTTTAACAATGAGGCACAGCGTAGCTGCGCCGGTCCCCAGCACCAGTTAGCTGCCTTCTGTTAAGAAATCTGCTAAGTGTTAATTAATTACTATAGCTTAGACAAGCATGCAAGCATGGGTAATATATATATATATATATTAGTACATTAACCTAATGTGAGCATGTTTTACTATATTAGTATGCATGATTAACGAAAAACATATAGTTTAAAATAAACTTAGAATTTATAAACGGACTTTGATATATGCATATGCCATGTTAATATTCTGACCTTGCGAGCATATTAGTATGGTTTAAGAATGCATGAAAAGCATGTTAACTTACGTATATATGTTTCATAGTGTAGCATGAGCATGTTGAACCTCGCTAGTGAACATTTCTAACGAAAATATAAGTTTCAAAGGTGAACCTTGGCATGTAAGTATCATATATGCATTATGATTTTGCAAGCATGTTTATATGGCCTTGAAATGCATGTCGGACATGTTAACATATGTATATATATAGCATGAACATGTTAGGCCTTATTAGTGAACTTTACTAATGAAAGTATAAGTTTTGAACGTGCGCCTTAACATGTTACATTGAGATTTGGATTCTGATATTTATGGACATGTTTGATAGTATTCTTAGACTCGCTAATGTATCATGCATGTATGCCTACCATATTAGATGTCATAAAATCAAGTTAAGCATAAATGAAGTATGTTTTCAAACTAATAACGATGATAGTTACATGTAGGCGATGTGAATACTCATGAGCATGCCTAACACGGGTTATATGAATACCTTATGTGTTTAAAAGGCGAGCATGTTAGACTTTGTGAGTTCGTGACCTTGAATGGCCTTAAGTTAGTAAAAGTATTAACTTAGAACCTATATCATGTATGATTGAACTTCGAAAGGTTATACAAACATGAAAGGACCCTTTAATATGTATACATGCTATGTGATATCATATGTTGATACTTGAATCCGATTTTAGACGGTTAACTTATAACAATGCCATAATTTACTAAATAAAATATGTTTGGTATTGATTATGGTCGTATGTGATAATAATGATATGAGAATATGTTTAACTCAAAAGGAGGAACGTTAAGGATAAAAGGCAATAAAAGTTATATTAGTCGAGACTTGTGAATTAATATGATACTATATATGGTATAACTGTATAGCTAAGTTAAAACTTAGTTTATGTGTTGATCGTATATCCAAGATAAGATATGATGTTAAACTATATGACTAATGGATATCATATATACGTAACTATATTACGATAGGGATTTGAAAGTGTTGATTTACTTTACGTGGATAGACTACGCTTAAGGCAAGTTCCCTAACTTACACTATTTTATTATGCAAGTATCCTATCCTTGTGTTTACTTTATTCAAGGAACATTGTAAGCAAGATCTTAACCCTACTCTTTATTGAGCATTCATTAAGCTTGTGCTATTATTGTCGTACAAATAAACTTTTGAGATTGCAATTCAAATATTATAATTATATACTTCATTGATAAGATAAAAGTCGATTTATATTCTTCGAACTTTAAATCTTGAGATTTGGACTTAAAATTATTGCGATCTATGCCATTTGATTCGGCTAGACTTATATCATAATTAGAAAGCTATCCAAATCAATTAATTGGTGCGGAGTCTTATATTGACTGAGACGAACAACCTTCTTTGAAGGAAAAATATATTTGTCGGGAGACCGACGTGCGCACTTGGGTATGATTAAATGTTATGCATAATATAGGGTACTTTAGGCTGATCACATGTTGTACTTGTTTTGTAGAATTATCAGTTTATTACTATTAAATTCGAGTGGAAGTTCATAGTCCTTAGTGACTGCTCAGTATTTCAATTATCTTGAAATCGTGAATTAATTTAGCATTGAATCCTATTGATATTATTTTGTCCTTAGCGACTGTTATTGAAAACTGTTGATATTTCTTGTTGTCTTGAACTATCACACCTTGCTATATACTTTTGGATTTGAGAACTATAATACTCACCCTTGTTATATTACTTGCTGAGCAAACTTGTTGCTCATTCTTGCTTTCCCTAAAATATTTCAGTTAAGGCAGAGCAGGGTGGACCGTCGGGCGCCGACAAGGGCAAGGGCAAGGCTACCAACTAGCTTGTTCCTTTTATGTTTTAAAATCTATAATGTTATATTAAGAGTGTTGCAGAACTATGTTTAAGCTTAAGTAGGGTTATGTAATTAGTCTGCATTTGATATTATTATGTAATTTATTAAGTACTGTAGGTTGCAAGACTTGGGGGAATAATTATAATAAATCATTGTATATTATTCTAGATTAGATCTTCCGCTGTGAATTTATGTTTTAGATATTATTATTGTATTATCGTGAGAACATGACGAACCGAATTCAAGAGACCAATGGCGGTCCGAATTTGGGGGCGTCATAGGTTGGTATCAGAGCTGTAGTTATAAACCTTAGGAGCGAGTGTCCTTAGATTATAACTTAGGAGAACTTAGAAGTTAGAAGGGGATAGAACTCACATACAGTTTTTCCCTAGAGAGAGACTTAGTGTGTTATGAAATATAACTTCATTCTATACAATGAACTTATGTTTTATTTAACATTCTAATGGAGTTGCTGTTTGTTTGTCTTGTGTTTGTGATTGTAGGATGGCAGACACAGGAGTACCTAGTAGAGTGGCCGAGGAGGAGCCCAGAGATATACATGTAGTATACGAGGCACCTTTAGAGGCTGTGCCAGTGCAGGATGTTGCACCATCCGAGTCTGACGACGAGGATGAAATCGAGGTGGAGTTTGACCCCGTGGCGGAGCCTATGGAGGACGAGCCTGTTGAGGACGAGCCTACCAAGGAGGAGCCCATGGAGGACTCCTACGAGCCTAACCTAGAGGAGCATATACTGGGAGAGTATGAGGAACGTATTCTAGAGTTGGACTGTCGAGTCCAGGAGCTGGAGGCCGAGGCCCAAGAGAGAGTCTAAGTTCCAGAAGCTGAGGGACGAGGACCACCAGAGGAAGTTAGACATGAAGGAGTTAGAGGTGGAGATTGTTTACCGCAGGGAGGAAGGGATCCAGATGGGAACCTTATTCCACAGGTCGGTGACGAGGAACGTAGATCGGGCAAGAAAGCTGGAAGAAGTAGAGCAGAGGGAACTTAGTGAGAAGACTGAGAAGGAAGCACTCCGTACTCAGCTAGATTTGGAGGTCATGGATAGGATACACTTCAAGGAGAAGTGGGAAGCGGCTAATGAGAGGGCCGACGACCTAAAGGATGAGGTAAGATGCAAGAAGAGGAAGATGAACAAGATGGGGTATGTATTCCGTTCAGCTTTCGAGAGGGTGATCGATGGTGTATACCACTACCCGACGGAGCAGGGACAGACCCTACATACTTTGAGCCGAGAGCTGATAGCATACATAGCATAGATCAAGTACAAGAGCGCTGTGGAGTGTGGGATGATGGGATGAGACCCTTAACTAGACTAGCAGTAGCTTTAATGGTTTTCTTTTGTGATGTACATGTTGTGTTATAATCCCAACTTTTTGTGTAAAGTGTGGGATAGTTACGTAAACCCCGAGTAAGATTTTGTTAAAGGGGTAGTATGTTAGTGTTCCCCGCCTTTTGTGATATTAGGGGATATGTGATAACATTTATAGAAATATGCTAGGAATGATCATGTAATGAAACGATTTGGCATATGAATATAAATGAGCTTATTTCAGAAACGTGTTATAAATTTTATTTGGTACTAAAGAAATACTTAAGTAATATAACTGAGCAATAATAAAATGAAAATTTGTGATGTAGATCATGGCACCAAGACGTATATTGACTGCACCTGAGGAATCAGTGAACAATGAGAGGGAACAAGTAGACCCAATCCAGAAGCTAGTAGATCTATTAGGAGAGGCCCTTAGGGGAAGGAAAAACGAACTCGTTCGCCCCAATCCTCAAGGAGTACCAGTCACCAACTTTAAGGACTTTAGGAGTGTAGGACCCCCAGAGTTCGAGGGTACTACCGACCCAATAATTGCGCAAACCTGGATAAAAGAAATAGAAAAGGCTTTCACCATCGCTCGCGTGGGTGAAGACCAGAAGATGGTATTTGCTACGTATATGATGAGAGGCGAAGCAAACTACTGGTGGGAGGCTAATCAGCAGAGAGCTCGGGAAGGAACAATAGCGTGGGAGAGATTTAAGACGCTGTTCTTCGAGAACTATTTCCCGAAGAGCATGAAGAACCGAATGGAGTTGAAGTTCTTAGAACTGAAACAAGGTGATATGACGGTGACACAGTACGCTGCTAAGTTCAATGAACTAGCGTGATTTGCAGAACACTAAATTGGAGATGAAGAAAGGAAGGCGAGACGATTTGAGCAATGGCTGAAGCCGTGGCTATTTAACAAGGTATCAGTTCTTCAAATTGATTCCTTTACGACGTTTCTAGAAAAGGCAATCATTGCAAAAGGTGGTAGTGAGGCCTTAAGTCTGTGTCATAAAGAGAAGAAAAACAAGAACACTGAAGGAGAAAACCGTACTGGAGGAAGCAGTAGTGGAGGAAGTAACTTGGGAAAGAGAAAGTGGGAGAACAACAACAACAAAAACAACAACAATCGATCGGGGAATTTCTGTGGAGGATTTAAGAAGAGGGCAGAGGGATGCTCGAAATGTGGGAAGAATCACCAAGGTGAGTGCTGGAAGGGACGTGGAACTTGCTACAACTACAGCCAGGAGGGGCACATTTCACCCTACTGCCTGAAACCGAAAAAGATACAAGGATATTTTGCATGTGGCTCGACGGAGCACCGGATTAAGGACTGTCCAAAGAAGAGAAGTGGCAGAGGTAGCAACCAACAAGGGGGAAACAAACTGATGATCAGCGGACCGGTAAAATCCAACCGCCCAACCGCCAGAACCTTTAACATGACCGTCCAGGACACAATGGCTGCAAAGAACGTGGTGTCAGGTATAATCCCAATCAATGTTATAAATGTTTATATACTATTTGATTCGAGTGCCACCTGTTCTTTTGTATCTGAAGAATTTGCTAGTAGACTTAACACACCCCGAGAACGATTAGAAAATCCCTTGAACATAGAAGTTGCGAATAAGGAAGTAATCCCTGTAGAATACGTTTATTAAAATTATCGCGCAAACATTAGAGAACATGAACTAAGCATAGACTTGATTCCAATTAGATTGGGAGAATTCTACGTAATACTGGGAATGGATTGGTTGTATAACCATGCTGAGATAATTGACTGTCAGAATAAATGTGTGAACCTTCAGACTCCAAGTAAGTCTAAGGTAGTATTTTATGGTAGCTCATCGCTTAAGCAATTGTGTTGCGTTATGATGATGCAGGCCAAGAAATTTTTAAGGAAAGGATGTGTAGGTTATTTAGCTTACATTGTAGATACTCGAAAAAAGGGAGTAGAAATTAAGGATATATCCGTAGTGAATGAATTTCAAGATGTATTTCTGGACGATCTGTCTGGTCTTCCGCCAGACAGAGAAATCGAATTTGTTATAGACTTAGCACCGGGAACTGCACCGATTTAGAAAGCTCCATACCGTATGGCGCCGGTAGAAATGAAGGAATTGATGATACAACTGCAAGAGTTATTGGATAAGGGTTACATACGACCAAGTGTGTCTCCTTGGGGAGCACCAGTGTTATTCGTTAAGAAAAAGGACGGATCGCTCTGCATCAATTATCGAGAATTGAACAGAGTAACGATCAAGAACAGTTATCCGCTACCGAGGATAGACGACTTATTTGATCAACTGAAGGGAGCGAAGTGTTTTTCGAAGATAGACCTACAAAAAGGTTATCACCAACTGAAGGTACGGGATGAGGACATACCAAAGACTGCGTTTCGAACCCGTTATGGACATTACGAGTTTTTGGTAATGTCATTCAGATTGACTAATGCTCCGGCAGCATTCATAGACTTGATGAATCGAGTTTTCAAGCCCTACTTGGATAAATTTTTGGTAGTTTTCATCAACGACATCTTGATATACTCGAAGACAGAAGAAGAGCACACTGAACATCTGAAGATTATTTTGGAGGCACTAAGGAAGGAGAAGATGTATGCGAAATTTTCTAAGTGTGAATTTTGGATGGAAAAGGTTCAATTCTTAGGTCACGTGGTGGATAATAATGGAATCTCAGTGGACCCTGCAAAGGTCAAGGCAGTGAGTAATTGGGAGCAGCCGAGAACACCAACGGAGGTGAGAAGTTTCTTAGGGTTAGCTGGATACTATCGAAGATTCATCCAGGATTTTTTTAATATAGCAACCCCGTTGACCAATCTAACGAGGAAGACGGTGAAGTTTGCATGGACAGACAAATGTGAAGAGAGTTTTCAAGAACTGAAGAGGAGATTAAGTGAAGCGCCTGTGTTATCACTACCAGATAATGCGGGAAATTTTGTGGTGTATAGTGATGCATCGCACAAGGGACTTGGCTGTGTGCTTATGCAGCACGGTAAGGTCATTGCGTATGCATCACGACAATTAAAGGACTATGAAAAATGATACCCTACTCATGACTTAGAGTTAGCAGCAGTAGTTTTTGTGTTAAAGATATGGAGGCATTATTTGTACGGGGAGAAGTGTGAGATATACACGGACCACAAGAGTCTGAAATATATCTTCACGAAGAAGGACTTGAATATGTGTCAGAGAAGGTGGTTAAAATTAATCAAGGATTATGACTACGATATTCTTTATCACCCGGGTAAGGCAAACGTAGTTGCCGACGCTCTGAGCAGAAAAGGAAGGGAGAAACTGTTTCACTTGACGACTCAGGAGGAATTGATAAGAGAAATGAAAAAATTAGAGATAGAGGTAAAAGGACCAGAGGGGTCTGAAGAAAAGTTATTCGTAATGGAAGCTCGTCCGACATTGTTGGATAGAGTGAAGGAATCACAAGAGAAGGATGAAGAGTGCGAGAAAATCAGAACGAGGAACGTAGGAAAGGAAGAAGAAAGATTCCGAATGGATAAAGATGGTATCTTGAGATTCGAAGGGAGAGTGTGGGTGCCAGCGGTAACCGAATTGAGAGAAGAGGTTTTGCACGATGCACACAATACGACGTATTCCGTTCATCTGGGAGGCACTAAGATGTACCAAGATTTGAGGCAACACTTTTGGTGGCCCAAACTGAAACGGGAAGCAGAGCACCAGCGGCCGAGTAGTTTGCTACAACCGTTGGAAATACCAGAGTGGAAATGGGAGCATATTACGATGGACTTCGTGGTAGGACTTCCAGCACACAGAAGGGATATGATGTCATTTGGGTTATCGTGGATCGACTAACAAAGATCGCACATTTTCTACCAATCAAGATCCGCTATAGTTTGAATTAGTTAGCGAGTCTGTACGTAAAGGAGATTGTTTCACGACATGGAGTGCCGGTGACAATTGTCTCTGATCAAGATCCGCGCTTCATGTCAAATTTTTGGAAAAGCTTGCAAGAGAGAATGGGAACACAGTTGAGGTTGAGTACCGCTTATCATCCTCAGACAGACGGACAGAGTGAGCGAACTATACAAACACTGGAGGACATGCTTAGGACTTGCGTGATGGACTTCAAGGGAAATTGGGACGACCACCTACCCTTAGTTGAATTTGCGTATAGCAATAGTTACCATGCGAGTATCGGCATGCCACCGTACGAAGCTCTTTACGGAAGAAAGTGCAGAACGCCATTATGTTGGGACGAAGTCAGAGAACGACGAATACTCAGACCAGAGCTAGTACAACAAACCGCAGACGTGGTGACAATGATAAGAGCCAGACTAGTAGCAGCTCAAGATCTCCAGAAAAAGTACGCAGATTTGCATCGGCAGGACCGAGACTTTAAAGTCGGCAGTTTCGTATTCTTGAAGGTATCTCCATGGAAGGGAAAGATCCGTTTCGGCAAGAAAGGAAAGTTGAGTCCAAAATTCATAGGACCGTTCGAGATACTGAAACGAGTGCGCGAAGTGGCATACAAAGTTGCATTACCACCCGAGTTGGAGCACATCCACAACGTGTTTCACATTTTCGTGTTGCGACCGTACAAGGCCGACTACAAGCATGTGATTTCTTATGAACCTATTCAAGTGGAGAAGAACTTAGTTTATGAAGAAATTCTTGTCCAAATTCTTGATAGGAAAGAGCAAACCTTAAGAAATAAAGTTATTTCATCTGTAAAAGTACTTTGGCGTAACCACGATGTCGAGGAGGCTACGTGGGAGTCAGAAGATAGGATGATGAGGGATTATCCCCATCTATTTGTGTAATCTTGTAGCAATTCCGAGGACGAAATTTTTATAAGGGGGGAGGATGTAATATCCGAGAATTTTTAAATATTATTAAATGAATATATTAATGGAAATGAATATTTATTTGAATATAAATATGTAAGTGTTATGGGATGAGTTAACTCAATTATATTAAATTAAATATTATAATAATTGAGAAAATATGGAGTTTGCGATAAGCTCGTTGAATGCCTTGTGTGGCACAGTGATGAGAAATATTAATAATTATATTAATTAATGAAGGAATTTTTAAGTGAACAATTAATCTATATTAATTGTTAATATAATAATGGTGTGATGAGTTATTATTATTGCGAGTGATAGCATAATAATAAGCAACATGGTTTATAAATATAATAAGATTTGTATTTATTAAACTATTGAAGAACGTGATTATTTCTCGTATAATAATAATTGATGAGGATAAATTAATGAAGGAATTACTACGTGATCAATTACTCAAATATTAATTGTTATTTAATTGTAATGGAATATTAATGGTGATTAATAATATGTTGATTATTATTATTGCAAATAATAGAATAATAATAAGTAACTTATTTATAAATATAATAAGATTATATTTATTTAATTATCGAGGAATGCGATAATTAATCACATAATTGTTAATAATTTTGTTATGAAAATGAATTGATAATATAGTGATTAATTAATTAATATAATATTTACTCAATTAATTGATTATGTGCAATTATGCGATAATTGAAAATATAAAGTATAGTGACTACAACTATATTATAGTGTAGTGTAACGTTAAATGTGACTATACTACATATAGAAACCATGTGTTAAGATTAATTAAACTATATAAGCTACATGATTTATGCTTATGTGACAAATGTGTGTGAGTATACATTAAAATAGTACATCATGAATATATTGTAAACGATTGTTGATTAATAGAATTTAATAATAAACGAGATGATGTAATGTGATAATATCTGATTAAATTATACCG
This sequence comes from Panax stipuleanatus, assembly GCA_020205555.1. NCBI lineage: Eukaryota > Viridiplantae > Streptophyta > Magnoliopsida > Apiales > Araliaceae > Panax > Panax stipuleanatus. The sequence goes on from CM035118.1 coordinate 4,936,333, forward strand.
GTATGATAAAATGTACATGAATTATATATGTGCAAGTTGAATTACATACATTATAATGTCCTCATTTAATGAAACTGCATTGTGACATTAAATTATAACCTAAGTATACCTTAGTAACCTATGTATATTATTATGTGTATGTAGTAAACAAAGTGTTATACTTAGTTCTCATTTCATGTGCTGAGCTTATTATGCCTTGTCCCATTGTGAGAGTCAAAATTCTTGCACACGTGAATGACAAAAGGCTAGAAGCCTATTCCCCATTCTTCTCCCAAGCTCAAGCTAGCAAATGATGAACAAGGGAGTGGTTTTCATGATTTCCTTCACCAACTAATTACCTACTCTTCCTTAACCAACATACAAATCATCAGTTCATTGGTTTAATTTGAAGAACAATTGCATTGTCTGTATAATTGAAGTTCTATAAATATAGCCTCTTCTCTTCACATTTCAATTTGTTGAGAATTCATAAGTAAGAGAGAATAGAGAGTGAGCATATAGTTCAGTTGAGAATTGAGGGAGATTGTGGCAGCAAGCTTAGCAAGTTCATATTGTATAACAGAGGTATAATTTTTATTGTAGTTCTTCATTTCTTGAATTCCAAATTCTTAATTATGTGGAGTAGGATGATAATTGAGTTGGAAAATGTTTACTTTGTTGTTATATGGTCTTATACATGTGTTAGTATGGCAATGTAGATAGTTTTCAATTGAATTCGTAGAGTAATTTCGTGAATTGGGCTGAAAACTGCCGAAGCAGGCTGCTTTCTGGTGCGAAGCAGACATGGCGTAACTGTGCCGGTTTAACACTGAGGCAGAGCAGCGCAACTGCACCGGTCCCCTGCACCAGTTGTCTGCCTTCTGTTAAGAAATCTCCTAAGTGTTAATTAATTACTATAGCTTAGACAAGCATGCAAGCATGGGTAATATATTTATATATATATATATATATATATGAGTACATTAACCTATTGTGAGCATGTTTTAATATATTAGCATGCATGATTAACGAAAAAAATATAGTTTGAAATAAACTTAGAATTTATAAACGGACTTTGATATATGTATATGCCATGTTAATATTCTGACCTTGCGAGCATATTAGTATGGTTTAAGAATACATGAAAAGCATGTTAACTTACGAATATATGTTTCATAGTGTAACATGAGCATGTTAAACCTCGCTAGTGAATATTTTTAACGAAAAAATAAGTTTCAAGGGTGAACCTTGGCATGTAAGTATCATATATGCATTATAATTTTGTAAGCATGTTTATATGGCCTTGAAATGCAAGTCGGACATGTTAACATATGTATATATATAGCATGAATATGTTAGGCCTTATTAGTGAACTTTACTAATGAAAGTATAAGTTTTGAACGTGCACCTTGACATGTTACATTGAGATTTGGATTTCAATATTTATGGACATGTTTGATAGTACTCTTATACTCCCTAATGTATCATGCATGTATGCCTACCATATTAGATGTCGTGAAATCAAGTTAAGCATAAATGAAGCATGTTTTCAAACTAATAACGATGATAGTTACATGTAGGCGATGTGAATACTCATGAGCATGCCTAACACGGGTTATATGAATACCTTATGTGTTTAAAAGGCGAGCATGTTAGACTTTGTGAGTTCGTGGCCTTGAATGGCCTTAAGTTAGTAAAAGTATTAACTTAGAACCTATATCATGTATGATTGAACTTGGAAAGGTTATACAAATATGAAAGGACCCTTTAATATGTATACATGCTATGTGATATCATATGTTGATACTTGAATCCGATTTTTGACGGTTAACTTATAACAATGCCATAACTTACTAAATAAAATATGTTTGGTATTGATTATGGTCGTATGTGATAATAAAGATATGAGAATATGTTTAACTCAAAAGGATGAATATTAAGGATAAAAGGCAATAAAAGTTATATTAGTCGAGACTTGTGAATTAATATGATACTATATATGGTATAACTGTATAGCTAAGTTAAAACTTAGCTTATGTGTTGATCGTATATCCAAGATAAGATATGATGTTAAACTATATGACTAATGGATATCATATATACGTAACTATATTACGATAGGGATTCGAAAGTATTGATTTACTTTACGTGGATAGACTACGCTTAAGGCAAGTTCCCTAACTTACACTATTTTATTGTGCAAGTATCCTATCCTTGTGTTTACTTTATTCAAGGAACATTGTAAGCAAGATCCTAACCCTACTCTTTATTGAGCGTTCATTAAGCTTGTGCTATTATTGTCGTACAAGTAAACTTTTGAGATTGCAATTCAGATATTATAATTATATACTTCATGGATAAGATAAAAGTCGATTTATATTCTTCGAACTTTAAATCTTGAGATTTGGACTTAAAATTGTTGCGATCTATGCCATTTGATTCGGCTAAACTTATATCATAATTAGAAAACTATCCAAACCAATTGATTGGTGCGAAGTCTTATATTGACTGAGACGAAAAACCTTCTTTGAAGGGAAAATATATTTATCGGGAGACAGACGTGCGCACTTGGGTATGATTAAATGTTATGCATAATATAGGGTACTTTAGGCTGATCACCTGTTGTACTTGTTTTGTAGAATTATCAATTTATTACTGTTAAATTCGAATAGAAGTTCATAGTCCTTAGTAACTGCTCAGTATTTCAATTATCTTGAAATCGTGAATTGATTTAGCATTGAATCCTATTGATATTATTTTGTCCTTAGCGACTGTTATTGAAAACTGTTGATATTTCTTGTTGTCTTGAACTATCACACCTTGCTATATCCTTTTGGATTCGAGAACTATAATACTCACCCTTGTTATATTACTTGCTGAGCAAACTTGTTGCTCATTCTTGCTTTCCCTAAAATATTTCAGTTAAGGCAGAGCAGGGTGGACCGTCGGGCGCCGACAAAGGCAAGGGCAAGGCTACCGACTAGCTTGTTCCTTTTATGTTTTAAAATCTATAATGTTATATTAAGAGTTTTGCAGAACTATGTTTAAGCTTAAGTAGGGTTATGTAATAAGTTTGCATTTGATATTATTATGTAATTTATTAAGTACTGTAGGTTGCGAGACTTGGGGGAATAATTATAATAAATCATTGTATATTATTCTAGATTAGATCTTCCGCTGTGAATTTATGTTTTAGATATTATTTTTGTATTATTGTGAGAACGTGACGAACCGAATTCGAGAGACCAGTGGCGGTCCGAATTTGGGGGCGTCACAGCGGCAGCATTCCATTACCTCAAACGACAAACGCAGGTACGGCGGCTCACGGCTCTCTTTTTTCATCTCTATATATTGGATAGTCCTCACTCCTCTGCAATGTTCTAAAAATTGGCCTAGGCGGTCGCATAGGCGGCGCCCAGGCGTTAGGCGGGGGCCTGGGGCCGCGCCCAAAGCCAAATCTGTGAATAAAGTGCTTCAGCCAATTAAGCGGTGCCTAGGCAGGCTAGGCGGGACGGCGGGTTAGGCGGGGCCTAGGCGGGTTAAGGCGGAGATTTTTTTTTTATTACTACCAAAATCAGATCTTGATATATTTATTTTTCTATTGATTGACCATATTCTTAATGCAGGTTGTAGCATATCAAATCATAACAAGAAGTGAACAAGATCAAGTCAAAATTGATAATTTTATTATAATTGTAATTTTTTGAGCTTGTACCAACTTCAAATTGTATAAATGGTAATATATTTGTAATATTTAGTTTAATTCAATATAATTCTTAAATTTATGTTTAGTTTCTTAAGTTTTAATATTGAATTGAATTCTAAAAATTTTAAATTTTATTATTTAATACCAATTTTGTTTATGAATAAAACTAATACGTTAAAAATATGTTAGTCATACTTAGTATATGGTATTTGTCGTTTTCTTTAAGTCCTCAATTTTGAAAATTACACAAATAAAAATAATTTCATAATTAATAATATCAAATATCTCATTCAATAAACTTCACACTAATTTTTAAAAATAACATTTATTATTTTATTTAAATTTTTGAGAGAGAAGAAGTACATATATAATTATATATATGAAGATACTACTTACTAGTTACTAGTAACACTAATTCTATAATTTAATTATTTCAAGCAATGGATATATATATATTAATTCTTAAATTTATGTTTAGTTTCTTAAGTTTTAATATTTAATTGAATTCTTGAAATTTTAAATTTTATTATTTAATAGCAATCTTGTTTATGAATAAAAGTATAAAACTAATAGCCTAATACGTTAAAGATATTTTAGCCATACTTAGCATATGGTATTTGTCATTTCGTTTTTGTCCTCAATTTTGAAAATTACACAAATAAAAATAATTTCATAATTAATAATATCAGATGTCTCATTTAATAACATTTATTTAAGTAGTAACACTAATTCTATAATTTAAATATTTCATGTAATGGATATATATATTAATTCTTAAATTTAAGTTTTTTTTCTTAAGTTATAATATTGAATTGAATTTTTAAAATTTGAAATTTTATTATTTAATAACAATCTTGTTTAGGAATAAAACAAATACGTTAAAGATATGTTAGTCATACTTAACATATGGTATTTGTCATTTTCTTTAAGTCATCAATTTTAAAGCTTACACAAATAAAAATAATTTCATAATTAATAATATCAAATGTCTCATTCAATAAACTTCAAACTAATTTTTAAAAATAACATTTTTTTAAATTTTTGAGAGAGAAGAAGTATATATATGAAGATACTAGTAAGTAATAACACTAATTTTATAATTTAATTATTTCATGTAATACTAATGGATATATATATATATATTAATTCTTAAATTTATATTTTGTTTCTTAAGTTTTAATATTGAATTGAATTCTTGAAATTTTAAATTTTATTATTTAATAACAATCTTGTTTATAAATAAAACTAATACGTTAAAGATATGTTAACAGTTAGCCATACACCATATTTAGCATATGGTATTTGTCATTTTCTTTAAGTCCTCAATTTTGAAGATTACACAAATAAAACTAATTTCGTAATTAATAATATCAAATTTCTCATTCAAATAAACTTCACACTAATTTTTAAAAATAACATTTATTTAAATTTAAATAACATTTATTTACATAACATTTATTTACATTTTTTAAGAAGAAGTACTTGATGGCATAGCTCAACACGTGGCAAGATCATCCTGTTTCCAATACATAGCTGATAACTTACAAAGTAATGTGGTGAGGGTGTATACATGAGAACTTTACTCAAAGTCAAGGATAAGGTTTAATATTAATACCCATCAACCATCTCTCTCCTTCCCTTCTCTAACGCAGCACCATTACTGAAGAAAAAAAGGCAGAAGAAGAAGAGAGGCAGCGGCCGCCACAGCGCCACTCCATCGCAATCGCAGGTAATTTCTTCTTTTTAATTTTTTGGTTTGATATCTTGATTCTTGATGCCTGTGACTTGTGAGGTTGTGAGTTGTGACACATCTACCTCTGTTTTCCTTTGCCTCTGTTTTGCACAAAGAAATATAAACAGAGAATGAGAATGAAATTTTGCCTCTGCCTTCAGCCTTCTATATATAAACCCACTTTACAAAAGTTGTAACCTCTAAATGTTTTTCCTTAAAAATAAAAATATTAATTGTCATACAATAATAAAATTATGATGCTAAATTTAAGAGTATCAGACTATCATATTTTCATTTATTTTGTTATGCATTCAGTAACAAAATTCAGTAAATTTAGTAAACTATCAGACTATCAGTCTATGTTTATCAATTAAAATGAGAATATCTTACTTATTTTGTCTCTGTTTGTTGCTTCTGCCTTCTATAGTGAAATTTTTAGGTTTGTTTCAAACTTTCAATTTCAATGGCACAAATTCTTTCTTCGGGAGCATCTAATTCCACTGATGTATATGAATCACAATTGAAATCGTGCATCAAATGACGTTGGATGGGAGTATGGGATGTTGATTAATCCTAAAAATACCAATAATGTGAAATGCAAGTTGTGTGGACATTGTATTAGCGCAGGGGTTTATAAAATTAAACAACACATTGCGCAAATTACGGGAAATACTAGACCTTGCCCAAAGGCTACTGACGAAGATAAAGCAAAGTGTAAAACCGCATTAGAAGAAGTAAAAAGGAAGAAGCAGGAGAAAAAGAAAGAGATTGAAGAAAACAGAAAAGAGGTTAATATAATTGATGAAGAAGGAGAAGAAGAAATTGAAGTGACAGGGCCAAGAAAAAGACCATAATTTATTGGGGCTATGGATAAATTTGCATTGACCATAAATCCCGATTCTTCAATGAGTGCAAGTAAAAAGCTATAATACCCAAGAATTTCCAAATATTATTAAATAAATATATTAATGAAAGTCGAATATTTATTTGAATATAAATATTTATATGTTATGAGATGAGTTAACTCAATGACTTCAAATTGAATTTATAATAATTGAGAAGAAAATGTGGAGTTTATGATAAGCTCAATGAATGCCTTGTGTGGCACAGTGATAAGAATTACGATGATTTAATTTATTTAAAGAAGAATTAATAAGTAGATAATTAATTAATAACATATTGTTAATTAATTGTTAGTACGAATGATAGCATATTAATGAATAAATAGATAATTAATATTAATGTTTATTCAATTAATTGCTTAATATCACAACTATATAATATAAGGTATAATGTGATATTTTGATATAACTAGGTAATATGAGGACTATATAATAAAGTGAGTCACATGGTTGGACTTATAAAATGCATGTTGTATGTACATTATACAGTATGGAACCAAAACTATATTATATAAAGTGCATTATGACAATACAAGAGAGTGTAGTGTGACACTTTAGTAAGAATATGCAATATAGAAACTATATTGTAAGAGTAAAGAATTGTATGAGTTACATATATAAACTTATGTGACCATGTAATAGATATAGTGCATTAATGTATACTATATGGAATATTAAATTAGAGTATATGGATAATTAACATGTATTCCAATAAGTAACATAATTGTCACCATTCAATTAACTCATAATTTGATATTATTAAAATGTACATGGATTATATATCAATGTGTGTACATGTACCTCAATGTGCTATCATATAATGTTGTTGTGACATTTTAGGTCCATGTATGCCCTAAATGAATTTAAGCCAAGGTAAGCATATATATGTGTTAAGTGTATAATATATGGTGTTTCCTTCATTACTAGAATGCTGAGATATAGCCTTGTCCCTAAAATAGAGTCACCCCTCCCATTTCTCATTCACGTGTTTACCAATGGCCTAGTCTATCATCTTGCTTCTCAATTTCAACAAGCTAGAGATCATGATGAAGGGGGAGTGGGTGATGGGGGTGGTTGGAACACTATGCTACCAAATCTCCCTTGTCCAATGTGTTCCATTTCCCTCCATTGGTTCCAATCTTTGGACAAAGCTTTGGCAAGGATATTCAAAATTCTATAAATTGAGCATCCCTCTTCTCATTTCATGTTGCTGAAATTAGTTGCTAAGTGTTGCAAGAGTAAGTTGAGAGCAAGCTTTGTGCAATTTGAGTTCAAGAGGTATAATCTCTAAACCGACTTTGAAATTTAATTCGTAGAAATTGTATGAATTTATGGAAATTGAATATGTGAAAGGATGCTAGCATGTTAGTTAAGTTAGTATGCATGATATAGAAGTAATGTAGTTGTTTACAAGCATGATTGTATGAATAAATTGAAGGTTGTTGGAAGCTCTGCAATAGCAGAACACTTCTTGGTCTGGAACCGGAGTGGCGCGTAGTACAAATGGCACGCGGCAACGCCCCTCTGCAGAGTCAGTTTGTGATTTTCATGCCTTCTGATATGTTGAGCATACTAAGTAAACTTCGATAAGACCATACAAGTCTCTGACATGCTAGTTTATATTGTCTTTCATATAATCACTCACCGTAGCTTGATTTCAAAAGAGAACTTGAGTTTTCAATATGCAAACTCAATAAACCATGTGTACTTTAAATTTTAAGTTGAAGAATATGTTAGTATGGTCAGATTACATTTGTACGTAAGCATGAAAGCATGAAAGTATGATATATGTGGAATTACTTGGCATGCTTGAGTAACTATGAGGACCCTCTAAAGAATTACTTAGAGTTTCCAATATGGACTTGATAAACCATAAACGCTTTTGAGTTAAGAACTTGTGAACGTAGTTATGTATTCTTGATATGTATATATGCAAGCATGATGTATAATAAGTAAAGTGACTTTGCATGCCTAGATAATGTTGATAACATGCTAATGGAAACTTAGAGTTTCACATACAAATTAAACTCCATATGCTTGAGTCATGAACTTGTAAGCATGCCTATGTGATCTATTCATGCATACAAAAGAATGACATATGATATGTGAAGCTACATTGCATGTAGAATGGTTAAACATAGGAATTCAAAAAGAAACCTCAATAGTTTGAAAAACTAGTTTCGTTGATAGATACATTACAAGTATTCTAAAATTTATGACCATTGTGATAAGATATCATATGCCCCTAAACATGTTTGCCATGTATGCCTAGCTAGTCCTATGCATGTTGAACTAGTTGAGCATGATTAAAGATAATTTTCCAGAAAGTGAAACATAGAACATGAAATGCATGACTAAAGTAACTTAAACATGTGTGTATGACACTTAGTAACCTCATGACGTTGGTGTAACAATTAAACGTGAGAAAATTCGTTACTTGACTATTTAACGCTTCGATTGAACAAGAATAAATAGCAAACTATATTGAACATGATATGGGGTTAAGCTAGTTATAAGTATCCCGACATGTGTTTGGTATAGTCCTTCATTTCTGAGCGTGGCGTTTTGAGTTGGGTTCTGCAGGAGCAACCCTGTCTTGGTCTGCACCAGGAGCAGCGCGGCCGTGCCACTTTTTAGTGCAAACCAAGCGTGGCAGCGCCGATGTGCAGGAATTCCAGAAGTTGTTTTGCATTATGACCTGAACTTGAGGCATACTTGTGTGGTTGTCTTACTCTGTGATACATGTCCAGAATTTTATTCTAATGTCTATGAGCATGCTAAGTTATGAAACCATATTAAATTAACAAGGTGTTTATAAATGATAAAGTCTAACGATGGTTCCGAACTACGTAGTAGCATACGTATTGGATTGTATGACTAGTCATATGTGTATACTTGAATCACATATCAAGTTTGTTTATCTAATATGTTTAACTAATGAACATCCTAAACATATTATATACTATAAATAGGGTTCGAAAGTGTCGATTAGCTTTACGTGAGTAAACTACGCTAAAGGCAAGTTTTCTTAAACCCGTTCTTGTATTATTTGCAAGTTTCCTTAAACCCGTTCTTGTATTATTTGCAAGTTTTCTTAAACCCGTTCTTCTATTATTTGCAAGTTTCCTTAAACCCATTCTTTTATTATTTGCAAGTTTTCTTAAACCCGTTCTTGTATTATTTGCAAGTACTTGCATTACTTTATTCAACGGATATCGTAAGCAAGTACTTGAACTCTATTCTTATTGAATTCATATTAAGTTATTGTTGTGCAAGTGAGTTATTCAAATTATGACTTATTGCGTCATGGTTACGATAAAGTCGATTATAATCTTCGAACTTTAATGTCAAGTATAGAATTTATAAAGAGTGGTCTATGCCATTTGATTCGGCTAGACTTATGCCATGATTAAAAAGCTATCCAAACCAATTGATTGGTGCAGAGTCTTACTTTGACTGAGATGAACAACCTTCTTCGAAGGGAAAATATATTTTTCGGGAGACCGACGTGTGCACACTTTAGTACGATTGAACGATATGCATACCGTAGAGTACTTTAGGCTGATCACCTGTTGTACTTGTTTTATTGGATTTTCAGTATATTACTGTTAAATTCTAGTAGAAGTTCATAGTCCTTAGTGACTACTCAGTATTCAGTTATCTTGAAATCTTATATTGATTTGGCGTTGAATCATATTGATATTATTCTATCCTTAGCAACTGTTATTGAGAACTGTTGATATTCTTGCTATCCTTGGAATATCATACCTTGCTATAACTTTTTGGGATTCGAGAACTATATTACTCACCCTTATTGTTATATTACTTGCTGAGCAAACTTGTTGCTCATTCTTGCTTTCCCTAAAATATTTCAGTTAAAGCAGAGCAGTGCGGACCCTCGGGCACAGACAAGGGCGAGAGAAAAGCTACTGAGTAGCATTTATTTATGTAGAACTTTATGTTTTGTAATAAGAACTTATGATATTATGTATTAATTAGGTTTACATATGCTTAAGGTATGTTTAAGATATGTAATCGATGTTTAAGTTATGAGACCTTGGGATGTGAATAAATTATATTAATTAAATGTAATCTATTCGATAGTAGTTGTGTATTATTCCGCTGTGCGATGCGACATTTAGTCGTAATATTATTATCATGATGTTAGATTATAGAATGTGACAAATCAAATTCGAGTGACCAAGTAGCTGTCCGAATTTGGGGGCGTCACAGGTTGGTATCAAAGCTGTAGTTATAAACCTTAGGAACGAGTATCCTTAGATTATAACTTAGGAGAATTTAGAAGTTAGAAAGGGATAGAACTCACATAGAGTTTTTCCCTAGAGAGAGACTTAGTGTGTTATGAAATGTAACTTCATTCTATACAATGAACTTATGTTTTATTTAACATTCTAATGAAGTTGCTGTTTGTTTGTCTTGTATTTATGATTGTAGGATGGCAGACACAGGAATACCTAGTAGAGTGGCCGAGGAGGAGCCTAGAGATATACATATAGTATACGAGGCACCTTTAGAGGCTGTGCCAGTGCAGGCTGTTGCACCGTCCGAATCTGACGATGAGGATGAGATCGAGGTGGAGTTTGACCCCGAGGAGGAGCCTATGGAGGATGATCCTGTTGAGGACGAGCCTACAGAGGAGGAACCCATGGAGGACTCTTACGAGCCCAATCTCGGGGAGCATATACTGGGGGAGTACGAGGAGCGTATTCTAGAGTTGGACTGCAGATTCCAAGAGCTAGAGGCTGAGGCCCAGGAGAGAGAGTCCGAGTTCCAGAAGCTGAGAGATGAGGACCATCAGAGAAAGCTAGCAATGCAGGAGTTGGAGGTGGAGATTGCATACCGCGGGGAGGTAGGGATCCAGATGGGGACCTTGTTTCACAGGTCGGTGGCTAGGAACGTGGATCTGGCAAGAAAGCTGGAAGAGGTAGAACAGAGGGAACTGAGTGAGATGACCGAGAAGGAAGCACTCCATACTCAGCTAGAGTTAGAGGTTATGGATAGGATCCACTTCGAGGAGAAGTGGGAAGCGGCTAACGAGAAAGCTGACGACCTAGAGGATGAGGTCAGATGCAAGAAGAGGAAGATGAACAAGATGGAGTATGTGTTCCGTTCAGCTTTCGAGAGGGTGATCGATGGCGTATACCACTACCTAGCGGAGCAGGGACAGACCCTACATACTTTGAGCCGAGAACTGATGGCGTACATAGCACAGATGGAGTATAAGAGTGCTGTGGAGCGTGGGATGATGGGATGAGACCCTTAGTTAGTTTAGTCTAATATTAGTAGTATTTACCTTAGATGATGTATATACTATGTTGTAATCCCAACTTTTTGTGTGAAGTATGGGATAAGTATGTAAACCCCGAGTAAGCTTTTGTTAGAAGGATAGTATGTTAGTGTTACCCGTCTTTTGTGATATTAGGAGATATATGTGATAACATTTATAGAAATATGCTAGGAAAAATCATGTAATGAAACGATTTGGCATATGAATATAAATGATCTTATTTCCGAAACGTGTTATAAATTTTATTCTTTTAGTATTAAAGAAATACTTAAGTAATATAACTGAGTATTAATATTGAGTATTAATAAAATGACAAATTTTGTGATGCAGAAAATGCCGCCCAGACGTAGATTAACTGCACCTGAGGAATCAGTTAACAATGAGAGGGAACAAGTAGACCCGATCCAGAAGTTAGTAGATTTGCTAGGAGAGGCTCTAAGGGGAAGGAACAATGAACCCGTTCGCCCTAACCCTCAAGCATTACCAGTGACAAACTTCAAAGACTTTAGGAGTGTGGGACCCCTAGAGTTCGAAAGTACTACCGACCCAATAATTGCGCAGACCTGGATAAAAGAAATAGAAAAGGCTTTCACCATAGCTCGTGTGGGTGAAGACCAGAGTACGGTATTTGCTACATACATGATGAGAAGAGAAGCGAACTACTGGTGGGAGGTGAATCAGCAGAGAGCTAAAAAAGGAACGATAACATGGGATAGGTTTAAGACGCTGTTCTTTGAGAATTATTTCCCAAAGAGCTGAAGAACTGAATGGAGGTGAAGTTCTTAGAGTTAAAACAAGGTGATATGACGATGGCGCAGTACGCAGCTAAGTTTAATGAACTAGTGCGATTTGCAGAACACCAAGTTGGAGATGAGGAAAGAAAGGCGAGATGTTTCGAGCAAGGACTAAAGCATTGGCTGTTTAACAAGGTATCAGTTCTTCAAATTGATTCCTTTGCGACATTGCTGGAGAAGGCGATCATTGCAAAAGGTGGTAGTGAGACCTTAAGTCTGTACAACAAGAAGAATAAAGGAAAGAATATTGGAGGAGAGAACCATATTGGAGGAAATAGTAGTGGAGGAAGCAACTTGGGAAAAAGGAAGTGGGAAAATAACAACAACAACAAAAATAACAACAATCAATCGGGGAATTTTCGTGGAGGTTTTAAGAAGAAGGCTGAGGGATGCCTAAAATGTGAAAAGAAACACCAAGGTAAGTGCTGGAAGGGACGCGACACTTGCTACAACTGCGGACAGGAGGGACACATTTTGCCCAACTGCCCAAAACTAAAAAAGATATAAGGATGTTTTGCATGTGACTTGACAGAGCACCGGATTAAGGACTGCCCAAATAAGGGAAGTGGCGGGGGTAGCAGCCAACAAGGGGGAAACAAGCTAATGATCAGCGGACCGGCATAATCCAACCGCTAGGAGCTTTAACATGACTGTCCAAGACGCAGTGACTGCGAAGGACGTGGTGTCAGGTATAATCCCAATCAATGATATAAATGCATATGTATTATTTGATTCGGGTGCCGCCTGTTCTTTTGTATCTGAAGAATTTGCTAGTAGACTTAATACACCCCGAGAAAGATTAGAAAATCCCTTGAACATAGAAGTTGATAATAAGGAAGTAATCCCTGTAGAATACGTTTATCAAAATTGTCGCGCAAACCTTAGAGAACATGAACTGAGAGTAGACTTGATTCCAATTAGATTGGGAGAATTTGACGTAATACTGGGAATGGATTGGTTATATAACCATGCAGCGATAATTGACTGTCAGAATAAGTGTGTGAACCTTCAGACTCCGAGTAAGTCTAAGGTAGTGTTTTATGGTAGCTCATCGCTTAAGCAATCGTGTTGCGTTACGATGATTCAGGCCAAGAAATTGTTAAGAAAAGGATGTGTAGGTTACTTAGCTTACATTGTAGATACTCGGAAAAAAGGAGTAAAAATTATGGATATATCCGTAGTGAATGAATTCCAAGACGTATTTTCGGATGATCTGCCTGGTCTTCCGCCAGACAGAGAAATCAAATTTATAATAGACTTAGCACCGGGAACGGCACTGATTTCGAAAGCTCCATATCGTATGGCGCCAGTAGAAATGAAGGAATTGATGATACAACTGCAAGAGTTATTGGATAAGGGTTACATACGACCAAGTGTATCTCCTTGGGGAGCACCAGTGTTATTCGTTAAGAAAAAGGATGGATCGATGAGGCTCTGTATCGATTATCGAGAATTGAACAGAGTAATGATCAAGAACAGATATCCTTTGCCAAGGATAGGCGACCTATTTGACCAACTGAAAGGAGCGAAGTGTTTTTCAAAGATAGACCTACGAACAGGTTATCACCAACTGAAGGTACGGGATGAGGACATACCAAGACTGCGTTTCGAACTCGTTATGGACATTACGAGTTTTTGGTAATGTCATTCGGATTGACTAATGCTCCGGCAGAATTCATGAATTTGATGAACCGAGTCTTCAAGCCATACTTGGATAAGTTCGTAGTAGTTTTCATCGATTACATCTTGATCTACTCAAAGACCGAGGAAGAGCACGTCAAACATCTGAAGATAGTTCTGGAAGCGCTAAGAAAGGAGATGATGTATGCAAAATTTTCTAAGTGTGAATTTTGGATGGAGAAGGTTTAATTCTTAGGTCACGTGGTGGATAAGAATGGAATCTCAATAGACCCTGCAAAGGTTGAGACAGTAAGTAATTGGGAACAGCCGAGAACACCAACAGAGGTGAGAAGTTTCTTAGGGTTAACTGGGTACTATCGAAGATTCATCCAGAATTTTTCTAAGATAGCAACCCCGTTGACCAATCTGACAAGGAAGACGGTAAAATTTGTATGGACTGACAAATGTGAAGAAAGTTTTTAAGAGTTGAAGAAGAGATTAAGCGAAGCGCCTGTGTTAACACTACCAGATAATGCGGGAAATTTTGTGGTGTATAGTGATGCATCGCACAAGGGACTTGGCTGTGTGCTTATGCAGCATGGCAAGGTCATTACATATGCGTCACGACAATTAAAGGACTATAAATAACGATACTCTACTCACGACCTAGAGTTAACGACAGTAGTTTTTGCGTTGAAGATTTGGAGGCATTATTTGTACGGAGAGAAATATGAGATATACACAGACCATAAAAGTTTGAAATATATCTTCACACAGAAAGAGTTGAATATGCGTCAGAGAAGGTGGTTAGAATTTATCAAGGATTATAACTGTGATATTCTTTATCACCCGGGTAAAGCAAACGTAGTTGCCGATGCTCTGAGCAGAAAAGGAAGAGAGAAATTGTTTCATTTGACGACTCAAGACGAGTTAATAAAAGTGATGGAAAAATTAGAGATAGAGGTAAAAGGACCGGAGAGGTCTGAAGTGAAGTTATTTGTAATGGAAGCTCTTTCAACTTTGTTGGATAAAGTGAAGGAATCACAAGAGAAGGATGAAGAGTGCGAGAAAATCAGAAAAAGGGTCGCAGAAAATAAAGAAGAAAGATTCAGAATGGACAAAGACGGTATCTTGAGATTCGAAGGAAGAGTGTGGGTACTAGCTGTAGCCGAGTTAAGAGAAGAAATTTTGCACGAGGCACACAATACGACGTATTCCGTTCATCCGGGAAGCACGAAGATGTACCTAGATTTGAGGCAACATTTTTGGTGGCCCAATCTAAAACGAGAAGTGGCAGAGTGCGCTAGTAGGTATCTTACTTACCAATGCATCAAAGCAGAGCACCAACGGCCAAATGGTTTACTACAACTGTTGGAAATACCAGAATGGAAATGGGAGCACATTACGATGGACTTCGTGGTGGGACTTCCAGCCACGCAGAAAGGATATGATGCCATTTGGGTTATCGTGGATAGACTAACAAAGACCGCACATTTTCTACCGATCAAGATCCGATACAATTTGAATCAGTTAGCGAGTCTATACGTAAAGGAGATTATTTCATGATATAGAGTACCAGTGTCAATTGTCTCTGATCGAGATCCGCGCTTCACGTCGAACTTCTGGAAAACTTACAAGAGAGAATGGGAACGCAGTTGAGGTTGAGTACCGCTTATCATCCTCAGACAGACGAACAAAGTGAGCGAACAATACAAACGCTGGAGGACATGCTTAGGACTTACGTGATGGACTTCAAGGGGAATTGGGACGACCACCTACCCTTATTAGAATTTATGTATAGCAATAGTTATCATGCGAGTATCGGATGCCACCGTACGAAGCTCTTTACGGGAGAAAGTGCAGAACGTCATTATGTTGGGACGAAGTCGGAGAACGACGAATACTCGGACCAGAGTTAGTACAATAAACCGCAGACGTGGTGACAGTGATAAGAGCCAGACTAGTAGCAGCTCAAGATCGCCAGAAAAAGTACGCGGACTTGCATCGACAGTACCGGGACTTTAAATTCGGCAGTTTCGTATTCTTGAAGGTATCTCCATGGAAGGGAAAAATCCGTTTCGGCAAAAAGGGAAAATTGAGTCCAAGATTCATAGGACCGTTCGAAATACTGAAGCGAGTGGGCGAAGTGGCATACAAAGTTGCATTACCACCCGAGTTGGAGCACATACACAACGTGTTCCATATTTCCGTGTTACGACCGTATAAGGCTGACTACAGGCACGTGATTTCTTATGAGCCCATTCAAGTGGAGAAGAACCTAGCGTATGAAGAAATTCATATCCAGATATTAGATAGGAAAGAGCAAACCTTAAAAAATAAAGTTATTTCTACTGTAAAAATACTTTGGCGTAACCACGATATCGAGGTGGCTACGTGAGAATTAGAAGATAGGATGATGAGGGATTATCCCCATTTATTTGTGTAACCTTGTAGCAATTCCGAGGGCAGAATTTTTATAAGGGGGGAGGATGTAATACCCGAGAATTTCCAAATATTATTAAATAAATATATTAATGAAAGTCGAATATTTATTTGAATATAAATATTTATGTGTTATGAGATGAGTTAACTCAATGACTTCAAATTGAATTTATAATAATTTAGAAGAAAATGTGGAGTTTATGATAAGCTCAATAAATGCCCTGTGTGGCACAGTGATGAGAATTACGATGATTTAATTTATTTAAAGAAAAATTAATAAGTAGATGATTAATTAATAATATATTGTTAATTAATTGTTAGTACGAATGATAGCATATTAATGAATAAATAGTTAATTAATATTAATGTTTATTCAATTAATTGCTTAATATCACAACTATATAATATAAGGTATAATGTGACATTTTGATATAACTAGGTAATATGAGGACTATATAATAAAGTGAGTCACATGGTTGGACTTATAAAATGCATGTTGTATGTACATTATACAGTATAGAACCAAAACTATATTATATAAAGTGCATTATGACAATACAAGAGAGTGTAGTGTGACACTTTAGTAAGAATATGCAATATAGAAACTATATTGTAAGAGTAAAGAATTGTATGAATTACATACATGAACTTATGTGACCATGTAATAGATATAGTGCATTAATGTATACTATATGCAATATTAAATTAGAGTATGTGGATAATTAACATGTATTCCAATAAGTAACATAATTGAAATAATAATAATAATGAGATTTGTGATAATGTAGTATGTCACCATTCAATTAACTCATAATTTGATATTATTAAAATGTACATGGATTATATATCAATGTGTGTACATGTACCTCAATGTGCTATCATATAATGTTGTTGTGACATTTTAGGTCCATGTATGCCCTAAATGAATTTAAGCCAAGGTAAGCTTATATGTGTGTTAAGTGTATAATATATGGTGTTTCCTTCATTACTAGAATGCTGAGATATAGCCTTGTCCCTAAAAGAGAGTCACCCCTCCCATTTCTCATTCACATGTTTACCAATGGCCTAGTCTATCATCTTGCTTCTCAATTTCAACAAGCTAGAGATCATGATGAAGGGGGAGTGGGTAATGGGGGTGGTTGGAACACTATGATACCAAATCTCCCTTGTCCAATGTGTTCCTCTTCCCTCCATTAGTTCCAATCTTTGGACAAAGCTTTGGCAAGGATATTCAAAATTCTATAAATTGAGCATCCGTCTTCTCATTTCATGTTGCTGAAATTAGTTGCTAAGTGTTGCAAGAGTAAGTTGATAGCAAGCTTTGTGCAATTTGAGTTTTAGAGGTATAATCGCTAAACCCACTTTGAAATTCAATTCGTAGAAATTGTATGAATTTGTGGAAATTGAATATGTGGAAGGATGCTAGCATGTTAGTTAAGTTAGTATGCATGATATAGAAGTAATGTAGTTGTTTACAAGCATGATTGTATGAAGAAATTGAAGGTTGTTGGAAGCTCTGCAATAGAACCAGAGTGGCGCAGCCGCACCACTCCCTAGTACAAATGGCACGCGATCGCGCCCCTCTGCAGTGTCAATTGGTGATTTTCATGCCTTCTGATATGTTGAGCGTACTAAGTAAACTTTGATAAGACCATACAAGTCTCTGACATGCTAGTTTATATTGTCTTTCATATAATCACTCACCGTAGCTTGATTTCAAAAGAGAACTTGAGTTTTCAATATGCAAACTCAATAAACCATGTGTACTTTAAATTTGAACTTGAAGAACATGTTAGTATGGTCAGATTACATTTGTACGTAAGCATGAAAGTATGATATATGTGGAATTACTTAGCATGCTTAAGTAACTATGAGGACCCTCTAAAGAATTACTTAGAGTTTCCAATATGGACTTGATAAACCATAAACGCTTTTGAGTTAAGAACTTGTGAACGTAGTTACGTATTCTTGATATATATATATATATATATATATATATATATATATGTAAGCATGATGTATAACAAGTAAAGTGACTTTGCATGCCTAGATAATGTTGATAACATGCTAATGGAAACTTAGAGTTTCACATACAAACTTAAACTCTATACGCTTGAGTCATGAACTTGTAAGCATGCCTATGTGATCTATTCATGCATACAAAAGAATGACATATAATATGTGAAGCTACATTGCATGTAGAATGGTTTAACATAGGATTTCAAAAAGAAACCTCAATAGTTCGGAAACTAGTTTTGTTGATAGATACATTACAAGTATTCTAAAATTTATGACCATTGTGATAAGATATCATATGCCCCTAAACATGTTTGTCATGTATGCCTAGCTAGTCCTATGCATGATGAACTAGTTGAGCATGATTAAAGATAATTTTCCAGAAAGTGAAACATAGAACATGAAATGCATGACTAAAGTAACTTAAACATGTGTGTATGACACTTAGTAACCTCATGACATTGGTGTAACAATTAAACGTGAGAAAATTTATTACTTGACTATTTAACGCTTCGATTGAACAAGAATAAATAACAAACTATATTGAACATGATATGGGGTCAAGCTAGTTATAAGTATCCCGACATGTGTTTAGCATAGTCCTTCATTTTTTAGCATGGCATTTTGAGTTGGGTTCTGCAGGAGCAGCCCTGTCTTGGTCTGCACCATCCTTAGTGCAAACCAAGTGCGGCCGCGCCGATGTGCAGGAATTCCAGAAGTTGTTTTGCACTATGACCTGAACTTGAAGCATACTTGTGTGGTTGTCTTACTCTGTGATACATGTCCAGAATGTTATTCTAATGTCTATGAGCATGCTAAGTTATGAAACCATATTAAATTGACAAGGTGTTTATAAATGATAAAGTTTAACGATGGTTCTGAACTACGTAGTAGCATACGTATTGGATTGTATGACTAGTCATATGTGTATACTTGAATCACATATCAAGTTTTTTTATCTAATATGTTTAACTAATGAACATCCTAAACATATTATATACTATAAATAGGGTTCGAAAGTGTCGATTAGCTTTACGTGAGTAAACTACGCTAAAGGCAAGTTTTTTTAAATCCGTTCTTGTATTATTTGCAAGTTTTCTTAAACCCGTTCTTCTATTATTTGCAAGTTTCCTTAAACTCGTTCTTTTATTATTTGCAAGTTTCCTTAAACCCGTTCTTGTATTATTTGCAAGTATTCTAAACCCTTGCATTACTTTTTTCAACGAATATCGTAAGCAAGTACTTGAACTCTATTCATATTGAATTCATATTAAGTTATTGTTGTGCAAGTGAGTTATTCAAATTATGACTTATTACGTCATGGTTACGATAAAGTCGATTATAATCTTCGAACTTTAATGTCAAGTATTGAATTTATAAAGAGTGGTCTATGCCATTTGATTCGGCTAGACTTATACCATGATTAAAAAGCTATCCAAACCAATTGATTGGTGCGGAGTCTTACTTTGACTGAGATGAACAATCTTCTTCGAAGGAAAAATATATTTGTCGGGAGACTGGCGTGTGCACACTTTCGTACGATTGAACGATATGCATACCGTAGGGTACTTTAGGCTGATCACCTGTTGTACTTGTTTTATTGGATTTTCAGTATATTACTGTTAAATTCTAGTAGAAGTTCATAGTCCTTAGTGACTACTCAGTATTCAGTTATCTTGAAATCTTATATTGATTTGGCGTTGAATCATATTGATATTATTCTATCCTTAGCAACTGTTATTGAGAACTGTTGATATTCTTGCCTATCCTTGGAATATCATACCTTGCTATAACTTTTTGGGATTCGAGAACTATATTACTCACTCTTATTGTTATATTACTTGCTGAGCAAACTTGTTACTCATTCTTGCTTTCCCTAAAATATTTCAGTTAAAGCAGAGCAGTGCGGACCTCGGGCACAGACAAGGGCGAGGGAAAAGCTACTGAGTAGCATTTATTTATGTAGAACTTTATGTTTTGTAATAAGAACTTATGATATTATGTATTAATTAGGTTTACATATGTTTAAGGTATGTTTAAGATATGTAATCGATGTTTAAGTTACGAGACCTTGGGACGTGAATAAATTATATTAATTAAATATAATCTATTCGATAGTAGTTGTGTATTATTCCGCTGTGCTATGCGACATTTAGTCGTAATATTATTATCATGATGTTAGATTATAGAACTTGACAAACCGAATTCGAGTGACCAAGTGGCAGTCCGAATTTGGGGGCGTCACAAAAGCTACGGCAACAAAATATCAATGATGCACTTTGGAAGGAAAGGACGCATAGTGTGCATCAATACATGGCTCGATGGGTGTATGAAGTCGGTATTCCTTTTAATGCTATCGACTGTGACGACTTTAAGAGGTTTTGTGAGGCGGTTGGTCAATATAGCCCGGGTTACCAACCTCCAATCCAATATCAACTAAGGGAGCCATTATTGAAATAGGAGGTAGAGAGGACTAAGAAGTCACTCAAGAAACAAGAAGAAGAATGGTCTTTCAATGGTTGTTTTATCATGACCGATGCTTGGACCGATAGAAAAAGAAGTATCATGAATTTGTGTGTGAATTGCAAAGAGGGCATAACTTTTCTTTCTTCTAAAGAAGATTCTGAGGAAGCACACACTGGAGAATATATTTTCAAATATGTTGATGATTTCATTGAACAAGTTGGGCCACAAAATGTAGTGCAAGTTTTTACTTATAATGCTTCCAACAACATAGCCGCGGCGGACTTATTAATGATAAAGAGGCCACATATGTTTTGGACTTCTTGTGCCACTCACACTTTGAACCTCATGCTTGAAGGAATTGGCAAGCTACCAAAGTTTAAGGGAGTGATTGAGAAAGCAAAGGCCTTTACTATCTTTATTTATGCACATCATAAGACATTGGCATTAATGAGGAAGCATACAAAAAAGAGAGACATAGTGAGGCCGGGCGCTACTAGATTTGCAACTTCTTTCTTGACTTTGCAAAGTTTGATGGAAAAGAAAGAGAAGTTGAGGTATATGTTTACTAGTAGTGAATGGGATCAATGTAAATGGTTAAAAAATTCTAAGGGAAAAATGTCGTATGCTACCGTCTTAAGTTTGAGTTTTTGGAATGGAGTAACACTATGCTTTAAAGTGTTTGCTCCATTGGTAAAGGTGTTTCGCCTTGTTGATGGAGACCGAAAGCCATCAATGGGTTTTTTATATGGAGAACTCAAAAAAGCAAAGGGAGAGATCAAAGAGGCATTCAAAAATAATGAGACTAACTATCGTCCCATTCTCGTGATTATCGATGCTAAAGCCAAAGACAGACTTGATAGTTCATTGCATTTGACAGCCTACCTATTGAACCCTTATTACTTCTTTAAAGATCCTAGCATACAAAGTGATCCACTTGTCATGGATGCGATGTTTACTTGTGTTGAGAAGTTCTTTCCTAATGACTTCGATATGCAAAGTCTTGTCATAAATACGGAGTTGTTGAAGTATAAGAAAAAAGAGGGTGGGTTTGGAAGACCTTTAGCGACGACGGGATGTGCAACAAATTATGATAATTGTGATCCGGGTATAAATATTTATTGTTTAATCTTTCTTTACTATTTTATACTGGTTAAAATATTTTTTAATAATTTACAATCTTTAATGACTAGTTGGATGGTGGTCCAATTATGGCAATAGTACACTCAACTTGCAAAGGATGGCAACAATGATTCTTTCGTTGACTACTAGTTCATCCGGGTGTGAGAGAAATTGGAGTACTTTTGAGGGGGTAAGTATCAACTATCAAGTATATAGTAACTAGAAAGTGGTTCTGGTTTATTAAGTAAAATCTAATATAAATATATAATTTTTTTGAATTTTTTGAATTTTTTGTAGATTCATACAAAGAAAAGGAATAGACTAGACGCAACAAGGTTGAACAATCTAGTTTATGTCCAATTTAATGCAAGGCTTAACAACAAAAAGAAACGGGAGAAAGATAGGAAAGTAGATGTCCTACTAGCAAGTGATGCTTCAAAAGCGCAAAGATAAATTGTTAAAGGTGGTGATGATGAAGTTGAGGGTTGTTTGCGCCTTACTTGGGAGGAGGTTGGCGGAGCATCCGGAGTGGATAGCGTGCTAGAGCCTAGGAGAAGTAGTAGAAATATTGGAGTAAGAGAACTCCATGAAGAAGATTTTTTGTCTGATGATGACACAGAGGAAGAATGAGATAAGGAGTATGAGTGTGAGTTCGATGGAGACATTATCTTGGAGGGATATGGAGAAGAAGAGTTAGAGATATAAAGGAATATGAGGATGAGGACTATTAATTTGTATTTTTGATTATTTGTTTGTGTTTGAACTTTGAACAATTGCATGTTTGTGTTTGAACTTTGAAATTGGCCATATGGATGTGTTTAAACTTTAAGCAAATGCATTTATTATCTTTATTATAGATTATTTTGCTTTATATTATTGTTTTGTTAGGATAAATGTAAGATAAAATATTAAAATTGATTATAAATAAAAAATCCCGCCTAGGCCCTCCGCCGCACGCCCCCCTGGCCGCCCGCCTCCCGCCTAGCGCCTTTTAGAACATTGCTCCTCTGTATCAAGTTTCTCAGTTGCTTATAGCTAGGACCTTCATTCTGTAATGTTATATGTATTTGTGGTAGAGTAGTATGGAATTATAAAGAACCCCTTTTTTCTCCTTCGCTTCAAATTCAATAACAAAGCCATCACTACAAAGGGGCGAGTGCTGTTGCATATTGGTGTTACTGCTTCAAATTAAAATTCTTTCTCCTTAGTCATTTTATGTATTACTGCTGCATATTGGTGTTGACTGTTGAGTGGCGAGTGTTGCTGCATGTTGTTGTCTTTTGTTTGATTAAATGGATATTAATTTTGGTTATTAACCGAAATAACCAAACGGTTAATTCGGTTATTCGGTTTTCGGTTATTTCTAAATTCAGTTAGTTGTTCGGATAGTGAAATTAAGAAGATTTTAGTTTTCAGTTATAAACGAATAAGCTATTCGGTTCGGTTATAACCGAATTGCTCACCCCTAAATACCAATATTTAAAAGACTGACCTATTTCTTAATTAATTAAGAATTTATTTGAGTTAACTTATAAATAATTAAACATAACTTGGTTGGTGATCATGACTCATTAACCTCTTTATTTTTTTATTATCATAACTTTTTGTTTTTTCAAATAACATACCATCTTTGGTTTTTTCCTCCTATAAAAGCTTAATGTACCTCTTCTTTTTCTTTATGAACCCTTCTTGTAACACCTCAATCTTACATCGAAAGATATGGAAAATAATTATTTGTGTACAAGAAATTAAGTGGCTACCAATAGTACATTCAAATCATGACCTTTTGGGTGAACCTGTGGTGGGCTAAGTGATAGTAGTGTGCATACAAGCCAATCATGTATGATGATAAAGCACATACTTTGTAAACAATCTTATTTATTTATTAATAAAATATTCATTTAAGGTATATAATTATCTACATGGTGCTGTTTTTATAATATGTAAATAACCCATAGTTTTAAGCAATGCTTTTAGAATCATGATGAGATCATGATAATGAGATCTAAATTCTTAGAAAGCTTAAAAACTAAAATAGTTCCCAATTGTGGGATTACTAAAATGAGGATTAGTAAATCCGGATAGATTGGTACATATGTTGCTTGCTCATTGGATGAGGATGACTGATCTCATAGTCATTTGTGTGGAGACACTAAAGCAAGTATGTAGGTGCTTATTGGAGAATAAGTTCACTGAACGTGACTCGCTATGGAATACCTAATGGAGTTTTACTCGCCTGTCAATAGGAATTCCTAATGTGATAGTAGTACAAGTGATCCTTGGACTTGAGATCATCATAGTATCTTGTATGTAACAAATTATACTTTGACTAATTCCTTAAGGCCTTTTAAGGCATATATAGGATATGCTTGGGTATAATGAGTTACATATGGATATAATGAATGATCAATAAAGAATCTACCACCTCTAGTAAAAGAGGAGATATGTCCTATGTGATTCGTTAAATGACAACCCAGGAATCCTTGGCCAAGGTAGAATGAAATTAGAAAGAGGTTTCTAATTTGCATTATTTGGAGTTGTGCATTTTCTAATCGAAATACATATGATTAAATAAATTAAGACTTGACAGTAAATCCATGTCTTATATTTAATTGGGACATTGTATGGTGGAAGGATTGAATTGTATGGTAACTATTAACTCACAGGTTCTTTTATGATTAATGTTAAAATCTATATTATCTGAAAAGTCGTTGATCGCTAGGGAGGCTTATCCCTATTATATAATAAATGTTATTTATTTAAATAGATTATTAGTTTAATTTATTTATTTAAATAAGATTAAAATTGTTCTAATTGATTTATTCATAACCGGTTTAATATGGAGAACCTAAAGGGTCACACCATAAAAGGAAGAAGAATTATTTAAGAAGAAAATGGCATGATAGTAATAATGCATTAAGTATAATTAATTTAATCTATGGTGATAGAATAAATTAAATAGCTTAATGTTTATTATTTAATATTTTAGAAATATTAAAAATAAATTAATAAGAGGAGTCTTATTAATATTATTATTATTATTATTATTTTAATTCTAAAGGAGTTTAGGAATTAATATAATATCAGTACTCTCTCTCAATCCTAATAAAGATTAGGATATAAATTAATTAAAAGTATTTAATTAATTAAATAAAACCCTATTCTAATTGGATTAGGAGGGTTAACCTACTATCTATATAAGAGAGTCTTATATCAGAAATAAGGTACGTGAATTTTTTCAAGAGTTGGGAGTACACATATTCTATAGAGATAGAAACAAGGGTTAAGCCAATAACCCATCTTCTTGCGTTCTTCATCTTCCTTGGTGGATCACCGTTAGAAGCCAAACATTTGGGTGGCTGACATTGATCAAGGGAAGGAGCCACTACAGAGGAATCAAAGGAATCAAAGGAGTAGAACTTGTACCTGAGGAAGCTTGGATCTTCAAAGGTATAATTCTATTTTTCTCCTTCTATATTCACTGATAATTGATGCACAAGAATGATCATGGTTATGGGTTTGTATAAATTTTTTTAAAACCTAGTTTTTGCGCTTCCGCCGTATTTATGTGATTTGATTGCATGATTGAGTTACGTATAAACCCAACAGTGGTATCAGAGCCAATCTTGTGCTAATTATCAGTCTATGTGATTCCATACATGTATGATATGCGATTGGATCGAGTTCTGGGCAACAAAATTTTTTCAGATTCTGCGAAACTGCGCAGCTGCGCCGGTACATGGCAATATTGCTGCGCAGCTGCGCCGGTTACTGTTCCTGGTTTTCATGCTGCGCAGCTGCGTCGGTTCCCTTTACATTCTTGGCGCATCTGCGCCACTGGACAGGAACTGAATTTTTTTTTTGTTTTATTTAATTAAATGAATGGTTTATTTAATTAATAAAGGTTTAAAATAAAGATGTTTATTTTATATGAAATGAGATTTCAGAATTGCTAAAATTAAAGAGTTTAATTTGAAATTATTTTTGAATGAAATAAAGGAGTTTATTTTTTCAAAAACAAAGTTTAGCAAACTTTTGCCCATTAACTGATATTAATACATATATGGAATGAATTTATTTTCATGAGATGAATAAGTTTTATTGATACGTATGATGATATGTATGGTAATAAAAGGGATTGATTATGAACTATGAGCAATGTGATTGGATTTTATTTTGGTTGAATGCTTGAATGAATGGGTTTTATAAAATGGGGTCTGCGTACCTCGTCTTCTCTAGTTTTATTCTCGATGTAAATTCTATCTCCTTTCTATGTACTTCCCCTTGACTGCTGATTAAGGTTTCTATTTAATTTTAAATAGTTAATGTAATAAAGATAGTTAGAATTATTTTAAAAAAATTGGAGACCAAGGAGCAAGGAGCGCGTGAAGACCCGTTTGTATGGAGCCTGGGTTTAAATGTAATAGTTACATTTAAAATTGAAATTCTTGCACTCCTAGGTTTGACCTTTTGGTTCACTTGGTGGCTCTAGTGAACCAAACTAGAATAAAAGTCCATAATCAATCCGGGTAGAATATAGTATTCTATATTGCATGCTAAATATTATGTATATTATATTTTATGCAAACATGCTTCGCATGTTTAATAAAATGATGCGTATTTTATATATATATATATGTGTGTGTGTGTGTGTGTGTGTGTGTGTGTGTGTGTGCATGCGCGCTAAACAAGATGAGACAAATAATAACAAACCCCTCAAAGAAATAATATTAAGTCTGAAGCGTTCAAATGATATTTGGAATATCGAACGTCGCCTTCTAGCATGATTAATTAATAGAGTATTAAATATTTAATATGAGTTTGTTGTGCTATCCACAAGGCGAGTATTGAATATTTAAGATGTTAATTAATCACATTTGATGCTTATCAAGAAAATTGAACGATCTAGTCTTGTTGTGCTATCCACAAGGACGAAAATTTTTCTTTTTGAATTTATGGAAGTGCTAGGCTGGACTTAACTTAAATTATTTTAGTTCGGATGTGCACACACATGACCATTATGATTTAAGAGGCAAAATAAAAGGAGTTACATGGTGATGTAATTGACAAGAGTTGTCTACCTATTTATTTGTATATCGCTTGTTGTGCTATCCACAAGGTTATATACATTTGAAATGGGATCCTTATTCTCACTAGCAAATCTTTAATTAGATGTTGCCGAACTGTATAAGTGAGGGTAATATAGTTTGATGAAAATAGTGGGATATACCAATTTAAAATAAAGACCTAAATTTATTTTGGTATGCAAAGTTAATAAAATGAATGTTTGCTAAAATGTTGTCTTTTCACATGCAGAATTTTAAAAATGTCAAAATCACTAATCTCACTACGAAGCATACTTGATGCAAATAAGCTTACCGGCCCGAATTATGAGGACTGGCTAAGAAATCTGAGCATTGTTCTCACTGCTGAAAAGATTTCTTATGTCCTAAATTCCACTATCCCTGAATCTGTTTCAGAAACAGCCTCTGAGGAAGAGATTGCCACTTTCAATAAGTGGCAAGATGATGCATCTGTGGCTCAATGCATCATGCTCGCATCCATGAATAACGAGCTTCAGCGTCAGCACGAAAAAATGGATGCTCCTGCTATGCTGCTTCACCTCAAGGAGTTGTATGGTGAACAGAGTAGGACTGCTAGATATGAGATATCTAAGGAGCTCTTCCGATCTCGGATGACCGAGGGCACTGCCGTCGAGACTCATGTTCTGAAGGTAATCAATTTGATTGAACGCCTTAGACAGCTTGGGTTCGTCATGGATGGGGAGTTGAGTCAAGACTTGGTCTTGCAGTCACTCCCTGAGACCTTCTCGCAGTTTGTGGTTAATTTTCACATGAATAAGCTAGATGTCAGCTTGCCTGAGCTGCTTAACATGCTGAAAACTGCAGAAGGTCACTTCTCATCTAAGAAGAACCATGTCTTGATGGTGGATTCTTCCAATAAAAGGAAAAGGCCCAAGGTGTCTTCTGAAAAGAAGAAATCTAAGAAGGCTAAGGGAAAAGGGAAAGAAAAGGAGCAAAAGAAACCTGAACCAGCTAAAGGAATGTGTTTTCATTGCAATGAGCCGGGACATTGGAAGAGGAACTGCAAGAAGTTTCTAGCAGAGAAGAAGCTTGGAGAAGCTTCGACTTCCAATCAAGGTTTGTTTATGATTGAAATTAATTTTTCTGAAAATCATAATTCTACTTGGGTATTGGGTACCGGCTGTGGTTCTCACATATATAATACTGTGCAGGGACTGGTCAGAAGTAGAAAGCTGAACAAAGATGAGGTGATCCTACGAGTGGGAAATGGAGCAAAAGTTGCTGCATTAGCTGTAGGAACTTATTATTTAGCAATGCCTTCGGGCAAATCCATTTATCTTAATAACTGTTATTATGTTCCGAATATTATTAAAAACATTATTTCAATTTCTGTATTGGATATGGAAGGTTTTGACGTTATTATAAAGAACAATGGTTGTTCTATTTATAAAGACAATGTTTTATATGGTATTGAAAATTTGCGAAATGGACTTTATACACTTGACTTACAAGAAAATATATTTCAAATTGAACAAATTAAGAAAAGGAAAAGAGATGATATTAATTATACCTATATGTGGCACTGTAGACTCGGTCATATCAATGAAACAAGATTATCCAAGTTGCATAAAGATGGGCTCCTCGAGCTATCTGATTATGAATCATATCCAACTTGTGAATCTTGTCTCATGGGTAAAATGACTAAATCTCCTTTTAGTGGAAAAGGAGAGAGAGTTACAAAGTTGTTGGCATTGATTCACACAGACGTTTGTGGACCTATGACAACAAGTGCACGGGGTGGGTATTCTTATTTTACTACTTTCACTGATGATCACTCAAGATTTGGATATGTGTATTTAATGAAATACAAATCAGAATCATTTGAAAAGTTCAAAGAGTTCAGAAGTGAAGTAGAGAAACAAACGGGCAAGAGTATTAAGATACTTCGATCAGATCGAGGTGGAGAATACTTAAGCAGTGAGTTTCTCAATTGTCTCAGAGAAAATGGTATAATCTCACAATGGACTCCTCTAGGTACACCACAGTTAAATGGAGTATCTGAAAGGAGAAATCGAACACTGTTGGACATGGTTCGATCCATGATGAGTTTTACCGACCTTCCAATTTCCTTCTAGGGATATGCCCTAGAAACGGCTGCATACCTACTTAGCAAGGTACCTGCCAAATCCACCCCCAAAGACTCCATATGAGATGTGGAAAGGGAGGAAACCAAATCTTAAGCATGTTAAGACTTGGGGTTGTCCAGCTTATGTCAAAAAGTTTGAAAATGATAAGCTACAGACTAAATCCGATAAGTGTAGATTTGTGGGATACCCTAAAGAAACCGTAGGGTATTATTTCTATCATCCAACTGATCAAAAGGTGTTTGTTGCGAAACATGCTACCTTCTTGGAGAAAGAGTTTATCCATGAAGGGGTCAGTGGGAGTAAGATATATCTTGAAGAAGTTCAAGAACCACAAGTTACCACGGACCAAAGTCAAGTACCTAACCAAGTAGAAGAACCTACTGTACCACACCATGTTCGTAAATCTGGAAGAGTACCGAAGATACCTGAGAGGTATGGATTCGTTATAGAGGATGACGATGAGGTACACATCATGAATGATGATGATCCATTGAATTACGAACAGGCTATGAGTAATAAAGACTCAGGGAAATGGCTTGAAGCCATGAAATCTGAAATGGACTCCATGTATGAAAACAAAGTATGGTCTTTGGTTTCACCACCTGAAGGTATTAAACCTATTGGGTGTAAATGGGTTTTTAAGAAAAAGACTGGAGCAGACGGAAAGGTAGAGACCTATAAGGCCCGACTGGTTGCAAAAGGTTTCAAACAAAGACAAGGAGTTGACTATGATGAAACCTTCTCACCAGTAGCCATGCTCAAGTCCATTCGGATTTTGCTTGCGATTGCAGCTTACAACGACTATGAGATCTGGCAGATGGACGTGAAAACGGCCTTCCTCAATGGGAAACTTGAGGAGGATGTGTATATGACACAGCCAGAGGGATTTATTTCAAAAGTTGGAACAAATCAAGTCTGTAAGCTACAACGATCCATTTATGGGTTGAAGCAAGCTTCTCGTAGATGGAACATTCGTTTTGATGAGACAATCAAAGAGTTTGATTTTATCAAAAACGAGGATGAACCATGTGTATACAAGAAGGTTAGTGGGAGCGCATTATCATTCCTTGTATTATATGTTGATGATATATTACTGATAGGGAATGACATTCCTATGTTACAATCCATTAAAATCTGGTTATCTAAAAACTTCTCCATGAAGGACTTGGGTGAAGCATCCTATATTTTGGGGATAAAGATCTATAGAGATAGATCTAAAAGGATGCTCGGCTTATCCCAAGGAACGTACATTGATACGATGCTAAAGAGGTTTAGCATGGAAGATTCCAAAAGAGGTCTCATGCCGATGAGCCATGGAATAAATCTCTCCAAGAAACAGGCCCCAAAGACACCTGAGGAGAGAGACCGTATGAGTAAGATCCCTTATGCTTCTGCAATAGGATCTATCATGTACGGCATGATATGTACTAGACCGGATGTTGCTCACGCACTTAGTGTAACAAGCAGATACCAGTCGAATCCAGGAGAAGAGCACTGGAAGGTAGTGAAAAATATCCTAAAGTACTTGAGAAGGACTAAAGATATTTTTCTTGTCTACGGTGGGTCTAAATTAAAACTCGAGGGATTCACGGACTCAAGTTTTCAAACAGACCAAGATGACAGTAAATCTATTTCAGGGTATGTGTTTACCTTGAACGGAGGTGCAGTGAGTTGGAAGAGTTCCAAGCAGCAAACAGTTGCTGATTCAGTGACAGAGGCAGAGTATATAGCTGCAAGTGAAGCTGCAAAGGAAGCTGTTTGGATGGAGAAGTTCATAACTGAACTTGGTGTGGTTCCTAGCATCGGAGAAGCAGTTCTCGTATACTGTGACAACACCGGAGCGGTTGCACAGGCTAAGGAACCCAGGTCTCATCAGAAATCTAAACACGTGTTGCGGCGATTTCACTTGATCAGGGAGATCATTGAAAGAGGAGACGTCACCTTAGAGCGTGTGGACTCTCAAGACAACATTGCAGATCCATTTACTAAAGCTCTAACACAACAGCAGTTTGATCGTCACTTAGAGAAGATGGGTATGAGATACCATGGCGATTGACTTTAGTGCAAGTGGGAGATTGATAGTAGTGTGCATACAAGCCAATCATGTATGATGATAAAGCACATACTTTGTAAACAATCTTATTTATTTATTAATAAAATATTCATTTAAGGCATATAATTATCTACATGGTGCTGTTTTTATAATATGTAAATAACCCATAGTTTTAAGCAATGCTTTTAGAATCATGATGAGATCATGATAATGAGATCTAAATTCTTAAAAAGCTTAAAATCTAAAATAGTTCCCAATTGTGGGATTACTAAAATGGGGATTAGTAAATCCGGATAGATTGGTATATATGTTGCTTGCTCATTGGATGAGGATGACTGATCTCATGGTCATTTGTGTGGAGACACTAAAGCAAGTATGTAGGTGCTTATTGGAGAATAAGTTCACTGAACGTGACTCGCTATGGAATACCTAATGGAGTTTTACTCGCCTGTCAATAGGAATTCCTAATGTGATAGTAGTACAAGTGATCCTTGGACTTGAGATCATCATAGTATCTTGTATGTAACAAATTATACTTTGACTAATTCCTTAAGGCCTTTTAAGGCATATATAGGGTATGCTTGGGTATAATGAGTTACATATGGAGATAATAAATGATCAATAAATTATCTACCACCTCTAGTAAAAGAGGAGATATGTCCTATGTGATTCGTTAAATGACAACCCAGGAATCCTTGGCCAAGGTAGAATGAAATTAGAAAGAGGTTTCTAATTTGCATTATTTGGAGTTGTGCATTTTCTAATCGAAATACATATGATTAAATAAATTAAGACTTGACCGTAAATCCATGTCTTATATTTAATTGGGACATTATATGGTGGAAGGATTGAATTGTACGGTAACTATTAACTCACAGGTTCTTTTATGATTAATGTTGAAATCTATATTATCTGAAAAGTCGTTGATCGCTAGGGAGGCTTATCCCTATTATAGAATAAATGTTATTTATTTAAATAGATTATTAGTTTAATTTATTTATTTAAATAAGATTAGAATTGTTCTAATTGATTTATTCATAACCGATTTAATATGGAGAACCTAAAGGGTCACACCATAAAAGGAAGAAGAATTATTTAAGAAGAAAATGGCATGATAGTAATAATGCATTAAGTATAATTAATTTAATCTATGGTGATAGAATAAATTAAATAGCTTAATGTTTATTATTTAATATTTTAGAAATATTAAATATAAATTAATAAGAGGAGTCTTATTAATATTATTATTATTATTATTATTTTAATTCTAAAGGAGTTTAGGAATTAATATAATATCAGTACTCTCTCTCAATCCTAATAAAAATTAGTATATAAATTAATTAAAGTATTTAATTAATTAAATAAAACCCTATTCTAATTGGATTAGGAGGGTTAACCTAATATCTATATAAGAGAGTCTTATATCAGAAATAAGGTACGTGAATTTTTTCAAGAGTTGGGAGTACACATATTCTATAGAGATAAAAACAAGGGTTAAGCCAATAACCCATCTTCTTGAGTTCTTTATCTTCCTTGGTGGATCACCGTTAGAGGCCAAACATTTGGGTGGCTGACATTGATCAAGGGAAGGAGCCACTACAGAGGAATCAAAGGAATCAAAGGAATAGAACTTGTACCTGAGGAAGCTTGGATCTTAAAAGGTATAATTCTATTTTTCTCCTTCTATATTCACTGATAATTGATGCACAAGAATGATCATGGTTATAGGTTTGTATAAATTTTTTGAAAACCTAGTTTTTGCGCTTCCGCCCTATTTATGTGATTTGATTGCATAATTGAGTTACGTACAAACCCAACACTAAGATGATCCAAGAAGATATTATTGGGTCAGTGGTTTAAGGCCTTATTTGGATGGATTTGGTTCGATTCGAACTTGAGATTTAACCCGAGATTTGTTACGGACTCGAGATTTGACCCGGGTTATTTCATATGGTATTAAAGCCAGGTTTCGATCCTGCGACCTGTGGGTTATGGGTTATGAAACAACCCGAGTCAAATCCCGAGTCCGAAACAAATATTAGGTCAAATCCCAAGTCTGAATCAAATCCATCCAAATAAGACCTTAAATCACTGTCTCAATTGTATCTTCTTGGGTCATCTTAGCCCACCACTGGCTCAATAGTATCTTCTTGGCTTAGCCCACCACAGGCTCACCCAAAAGGTCATGACTTGAAGATACTATTGTAGCAACTTAATTTCTTATACACAGATAAATTTTTCACATATCTTTTGATGTGGTACTAGTGTGTTACAAACTCCCCCACTTAAATTTATGATGTTCGTGTCAGAACCAATCACACACGCGATACACAGATCTTTGTCTCTCTAGTCATTGTGAGATAATGCTGGCTAACTTCATGTCCCCACCTTCGGACCTCCCTCTCTCCATTGTGCGATAATACCACCAGCCTTCGTGTCCCCACCTCCGACAATCCGATCAGATGATCCGATCCAAGCTTTCGAGAGTCGACTCTGATACCATATGAAATAACCCGGATCAAATCCCAAGTCTGAAATAAATTTCGGGTCAAATCTCAAGTCCAAAATGAATCAAATCCATCCAAATAAGGTCTTAAACCACTGGCTCAATAATATCTTCTTGGGTTATCTTAGCCCACAAGAGGCTCACCCAAAAGGTCATAACTTGAAGGTACTATTGGTAGAAACTTAATTTTTTATACACAGACAAATTTTTCTCATATCTTTCGATGTAGGACTGGAGTGTTACACTTCTTCTCTCAAATCCTCATCTTTATCCGTCTCACCAAAATGCAAAGAACTAATGACAAAAAATGAAGAGAAAGAGAGAAATGAATAACATATTCGAAAAAACGTGAGGTAACGACCGATGAAAAGGTGACTGATGGAAAGTAGAGCACACCGAAAAGATTCTTGGGATTGGTAGATCCGACAAATCTCAATATCGAAAAAATTATAGCGACGTGAAACGACTTTTCCTGTGGAATTGTATTAAACTAGCATGTGTCTCGCACGGGCTATTAAACTTGTAAAATTATAAACAAATGAAATCCCACTTAAGAAATAAAATAAAATTAAGCATCGTGTTTATTTAATTAGTTTGTTTAGTCCTACAATCTCACTTAATTGAATGGTATAATTCTGCTTTCTTAGTATATATAGAATAATCGATGAGATCTTAGCATAATGGTTAAGATTGAGATATTATGATCTTTAGGTTTCAGGTTCAATTCTCATAGTAAATGAGTTTATTTTCGTAATTATGAAAGTTTGTTTTCTCTTTATTTTAGGTTTGGTTATGGGTTTGTTTCTTTCTCCTCTATGAGGTTAGATTGATTATTAGTATTGTAATAGTGATGATGTATTTGATTATAAAATTATATTGTACTCCCCAAAATGAGACTCTTCAAAAAATAGTATAGGTAGAATGGAAATGTCTTTAATTCTAACTCCTATTATTTGACCAACAAAAAATAATATATATTGCGATTTTATATGTCGATTTTTTTTATTGAGAGTTACGTAGATAAATCTAATTGATAATATTTTTACGATGTATTTGATACAGTGAACTAATTTTATAATCATATCCAATCTTATATATTGATATACGTTGCAATCGTAATTCGACTAAAATCTTTCGCAATATATAGCAATACTCTTTGACGAACTTATAAGAGCATTCACAATAGTTTCCCTAATAAACTCTTTATACCCACATTTGAAGAATATATCAATAAATCAGTATCCAACAGTTTCCTTATCCTTATATAATTCTCTATTTTAATCCCTATTTATGATTTGACTCCTCAGTGTGAGGGAATCAAAAGAGTGTTCTCTATTTATGTAAAATGACACTTCACACCCTATTTATTGCGATTTTATGTTGTTTAAAGGATCTTATCTCACTTAATTGCTGATTTGGGTATGCCTATCAAATTCCCTCATTTTTATTTTTTAAACAGAGGATTTAGAAAAGAAAGAGAACTATAAAAAATTAAAAATCAATTAAATTTTGATTTTAATTTGATCATTTTTGTAAAAAAATATTACTACTAATTATAAATTTTATTATTTTATAATTAAAATAATGTTGTTTTAGTTCTCATAAACACATAATGATCGCTGCATTTTTTGATTTCTAGCCATATCTATTTTTAAATTAAAATAATTACAATTTTTAAATTCAAACAACAATTACTTTTAAATAAAAAATAGTTACAACGGTCAAAACATGATTCGACTGTTGGAACTTTCAAATTTTAACTTTTAAATTTTAAATTTTAATATTTAAGGAATCAATATAAGGAACCCGTTGGGTACATAGTGAAAAAATTGAATCCCTATCCTATATAATGACCCAATAGCACTGCAGAGTAGGGATAGAGATAAGAAAATTGTTGTGAATGCTCTAAGGCTTCAATTAATAAAAATATTGCTTTGTGATGGCCATTCACTTAATTAGCGGTTTGATTAGAGATCATATGGTAGTTGATTTGCGTATAATTAACAAAAATATATAAAGAATTCATATTACTTAATACTATAGGGTGTAATAGTGGTGCACAACAGGCCGGCCTGGTCTGGTCCGGCCTGGGCCTGCCAGGCTTTGGCCGTTGACCAGGCCAGGCCAGGCCTTGACTTTTGGGCCTTCAGGCCAGGCCAGGCCAGGCCTCGACCCCCAAACCATGGCCTGATGAGGCCTGTAGGCCAGGCCAGGCCAGGCCTTGGGCCAGGCCAGGCCTTGGGCCAGGCCTAGGCTGGTCTGGTTCAGCACTTATAAAAAAAAAAAAATTACAATATTAACTAACTAATAATAAATAACTAACTAACTTATATTAATAATATTAATAATAACATTAATAATAACTATTAATAACTATTATTAATGTTATATTATTAATAACTATTAATAATATTAATATTATATACCTGTTATATTAATAATATGCTATGCAATATTAACTAACTTATGAATATTAACTAACTTATGAATATTAAATAAACCACGTAGTATATTAATATTAAAATTTAATAAACTAACTTATTAATATTAATAAACTAACTCATATATTAATATATGAATGATTAAATGTATTAATTAAATGTACTTGTAATAAAATTTTGTAAAAATGATGCAAGATTTTTGATATTTATTTTATTTTAACATTCTACTACATACCAATATAAGTTGAATGATTAGAACAAAAATAAATATATTTCTCTTAAATTAAAAGAAAATGTAATTTAGATGTAACTGAATATAAAATAAATTGATTTCCTAAATATATGTATAGTTGTTTACTATACACTTCGTAGAAAATACTGTAGATTACACTTTTATTTTTTGAATATAAAGTTAATTTCATTGAAGTAACTAACAACTAAGTAACTAACATATTATTAATATTAACTATCAACTATGTATAGTTGTTTACTATCAACTAAGTAACTAACTTATTATTAATATTAAATATACTAACTAGTTATATTCATTGAAGATGTATATTAATTAAATGTATCTACAAAAAATCAAGAATGAATAATTAAAATTTTAAACTTTATTGATGTATTAATTAAAACTAATGTATTATAATTTATAAACTACAATAATGAGTAAGTAAAAATTTATACTTTATTGATGAATAATTATAAATTTAAAGTTCAAAAATTATAAAATCATAAATTTAAATTATAAAATCATAAATTATATCTCAAGTATTATTTCCAATTAGTTTTCTAATTGCTTTATAGAATTTTTATTTAAATTGGTACAACAGAATACCTGAAAAATAACCAAAATCATAAATTTTAAACTTTATTGATGTATTAATTAACTAACTTATGAATATTAAATAAACTAAGTGGTATATTAATATTAAAATTTAATCAATTAACTTATTAATATTAATAAACTAACTCATATAGTAATATTAAAATTTAATCAACTAACTTATTAATATTAAATAAACTAGCTAATATATTAATTAAATGTACTTGCAAGAAATCAAGAATGAATAATTAAAATTTTAAACTTTATTGATGTATTAATTAACTAACTTATGAATATTAAATAAACTAAGTGGTATATTAATATTAAAATTTAATCAATTAACTTATTAATATTAATAAACTAACTCATATATTAATATTAAAATTTAATCAACTAACTTATTAATATTAAATAAACTAGCTAATATGTTAATTAAATGTACTTGTAAGAAATCAAGAATGAATAATTAAAATTTTAAACTTTATTGATGTATTAATTAAAACTAATATATTATAGTTTAGCAATTACAATAATGAATAAGTTAAAATTTATTGTTTATTGATGAATAATTATAAATTTAAAGTACAAAAAATACAAATAATTGGATAAAAAAAACATGCAAGGTCTCAGGTTAGGCCAGGCCAGGCCAGGCCTCAGGCCAGGCCCAGCCAGGCCAGGCCCGGCCCAGCCAGGCCAGGCCAGGCCCCAGGCCAGGCCCCAGGCCAGGCCAGACCAGACTTTTTTTCAGGCCAGGCCAGGCCAGATTTTTGCCTAAAAAAAGCGGCCTTTTCAAGCCTTCTAGGCCAGGCCTGATCGGGCCGGGCTTTGACCAGGCCAGGCTTTGACCAGGCCGGGCCCAGGCCGGACCAAGGCCAGGCCGCAGGCCTCGGGCCTTTTGTGCACCACTGGGGTGTAACAAAGTGCAAT
Source organism: Panax stipuleanatus (assembly GCA_020205555.1). Taxonomy (NCBI): domain Eukaryota; kingdom Viridiplantae; phylum Streptophyta; class Magnoliopsida; order Apiales; family Araliaceae; genus Panax; species Panax stipuleanatus. The sequence goes on from CM035118.1 coordinate 4,974,362, forward strand.
TTAAAAACTGCAAAATAGTTTTTTACCCAATTTTTTGTATCAAACAAGAATATTAAATATTCCTTATAACATATAAAAAGTGTTACACAGCTTCAAAAAAGCTATTATTTTGTCTCCCTTAATAATTAATAATATTTGTGGCACACATTTTGCACGTATTTTTATAAAATATGGGGAAGGAAATATGAGAAAATTTGAAAAATTTTAGGGATAAATAGTGGGAGAGAAAAAATGAGTTTAAATGTGACACACCTTTAAACGAGCGATTATTTTTACTGCTCTATTTTAATAAATAGATGACTATATCTCCATTTTTTGGGCCCAAACTTACAAAAACAGTGCTATGAAATGAAAAGAAACAAGGGTTCTTTACAGAAATATACAACAATTATAAACTAATTACACCATTAGTGCATCCATAAAATAATTACAAAAAGAGGGCAACAAATTCAAACCATTCAATTTCGCATTAATAAGGAAACCTAAAATCAAGGAGAAATAACCGCCATAATTAACAATTCAAATTCAAATCTTTGGGATCTAACAACAAAAATAAATCCATAATTCAAAATTCAAATCAAAAGGAGAGAAAAATAAAAAATTATCTTCTCTATCCTAATCTTCATCTCCCTCATCATCTTCCTCCGCCACCTCCTCATTATCTTCATCACCGCCTCCGTCGCGAATCTCTGCCTCCCCTTCATCATCCTCCTCCGCCGCCTCCCCTTCATTATTCTCTTCATCATCCTCCTCCTACGCGAATCTCCGAAAGTCCTTAGTTGCGCCGCCGCCTCTCTTTCATCCGCCTCCCCTTCATCACCGCCTCCCCTTCATCATCATCCTCCGCCACGAAACTCGGGAAGTCCTTGGTTGCGCCGCCGCTACATCGCCCTCTCCTCCCTTTCATTATCCTCCTCTGCCATGAATCTCCAAATTCGAATTAGTTTTTAACTCTAATATTTTTTTTCAGGATTATTGAAGCGGATCGAATGAGAGAGAGGATAAAGATTTTGTTGCTGCGCTTTCTTTGGTACTTCGTATCTTCATTTTTTTTAATAAAAAAATATATTAAAAAATAGTAGTTTAGTTTTTTTTATTAATATTTTTTTTACCGCATTCATGCATTCACTCAAGTAGAGAACATCTTGTTAGGTTTTTATTTTTTTTGTCAAATATAAATTGTGGTGATTGCTGGAGGATTGAGGTACGTCAAAATTTCTCCTTCTTTCGTAATTCACATAGTTTTAGGATATTTTATTTGTTTACAGTTATTTTTTTTTATTTGTGCATTTTCATCCTTAATCTAACATTAAGGGCACAACCTGTAACAAGATAAGGTGGGGATTTCATCACCCTTCCTTGGCCCACAAACAACCCAACTTGTATTTTGCATAACCTTAACCTAATAAAATCAAGTAGACGTTGGCCCCTAAGACTCTCGAACTCAATTAGGACAAGAAACTCCAAGAGGAGGCTGAATTTTAAATTAATCAAACTACTGGAGTCTAGGCAAGTGGTTCAAAAGGTAAACAACACCTAAAGATTGTGTGGTTATTCAATTAGTCACCGTATCTACGGAGAGACTCCCACCTTTCTTACATTTACCTGGCTAGTGGTGTGATTAATTTTGAATTTTGTGGACCTTAAGGTGTAACTTGGAACAGTTAGGAGCTATCTAGATTTTATTTAGGTTAACCGTAGAATTAGGATTTTATTTTAAATTTTATTTTATTCGTGACTTTCGTGGTTAGTTGTTTATTTGTTTTGTGATTTGTGGAAAGATGGATTCTTATTATAGTAGGAATAATAATTTTTCTTGGAATCAAGAACCCTATGAAAATTTTAATACACACCAAGTAAATCAATTTTTTCAACTTATGAAAATCCTTATCTAAGTTCAGATCCATATCTATATCCATATTCGGATCCAGAACCTCAATATACACAAGAATTATTAAATGAAGAAGAGGAAAGACTTAGTGCCTTAGAGAAAATTATGAAAGTCTTAATGGAAAATTAATTTAGCATGGATCAAACTATATCTCGTCTAGAAATTTAAATGAGTCGATTATAAATGAACAAGAGGTGAATGAATTTTCTAGTAACTCTGAGGTTAATTTTGAAAATCTTGATGGTTGTGAAACTAATGAGGAAAATGAAAATTTTGTATTCAATTCTACACAATTTGAGTCGAGCGAATTTGAGGAGTCTAAAAAGTATGAGTCTATACTTAAAAGTGATCATGTCACATTTAATGAGTCGGTTGAAAAAGTCTATAAGCCTAAAGCTCCATACCCTGAAAGACTTATTCCTAAAAAACCACTTAGTGATTTTTTGGACCAACCCATTAAAATAAACATGATCCAAGAGTTGTCCATGACCCAAGAAATAATTGAAAATAGACTCTTGATTGAAAAAGATCCAATTGATTTTTTCTTAAATCACCTTGAAAAAAATTGGAATGAATCTGAATATTTAAATAAGGTCAATGAGCTGTTGAGATCCACTACAAATAAGTCAACTAAACTAGAACATGTATTTAAATCAATTCTTCCATCATTTGAACATGTTAGTGAAAATTTTCTTGAGGTAAATTTTAAGCATAATTCTGATGAAAATTCTGACTATTTTCAATTTTTGAGACCTCCAAAAAATCATGGCAAGACCACACTTACTTACCCATTTGTATCATTCATGTATAGTCACATAATTTTTAAGATTTATAAAATTTGTAGATATGTACATTTGTTTTCCTTCTCATCACATTTTCTTGCAGAACAAATGCCCTGCATACAAGGTACAATTCTTTCACATCTTTGTTCTCTCTTCATTTGCATACATTGAGGACAATGCATGATTTAGGTATGGGGGAGTTTGTTTGTATTATTGTATTAATTTTTTTTTATAGGAAAATATAGAAGAAAAAAAATTGAAAAAAATTGAAAATTTTGTTTGATTGTTTATAAGTTGGATGAAATCTAGTAAGTGTCGGTGGAGCAAAACTCATGAGTGAGATTGAAAGATTTAAAACTCTTGAATCTTTGATTAGATACTAAATCTTAGTTTGAAATACCATCTGGAATAAAATTAATTTCAAAAGTATTTTTGCACTATACATTTGCACAAATTATTAGTTGTGGGGTATAAACTATTATTCGAGTAATTTCAGAAAAAAAAGAAAAAAAAGTTGAAAAAGAAAAAGAAATAAATAATTGCTTCAATGTCCATTGAACGAAATAACTGGGTATCCAAGCATTAGGAAGCATCAATATTCACGCTGAAAAGTGTGATGAATATAAGCAGCTTGACTAGTCTAATTTTGTGGCCTTTGTTACTCGAGTTAGTAAACCCTTAGGGGTGTCTCTACACCTAGTGCCCTAAAACCAACTGGTTTGGGAGTCATTGGTCCAACGCTCGCTACATGGGTAACTCTGAAAAGTCTAAGAAAATGAGACATTGCACAAATCGAGGAAAAAAATGAAAAAAAAATGGAAAAAAAAAGAAAAAAGAAAAAGAAAAATGAGTTTGCTTGATTTTCATAGTAAAATTCCTACTAAGAGTTACATCATATACACATGCATGCATCACATGGAATTAATTTTATAAAGGATGGTGTCTAGAATGAAGATTGAATATTTTTGATAAGGTGAAAGTGTGATTTTGAATTTAATCTTGCTTATGTATAATACCCATGGATATTTAGAAGTTTTAATTCATTTTCATGACTTGTTGAACTCAAATTTTTTTTTGAATTTTATGGGTATATTCACTGCAAACCCTCACGAGACACAACTCATCCACTTGGGGTAACCTTGGGATTTAAAAGCTTGCTGCACATGCTAAGTGCAATTGTGTTTCCTACGAAAATGGGATAGTATCATTTTTGTTTTATTTTTATTTTCTTTTTATTTTACTCGTGGACGAGCAAAAGCTAGGTATGGGGGTATTTGATAGACACGTAATTCATACATTTTATTATCCCTAATTTTGTCCTTTTAATTATATTAGTTTATTAAATTAATATGTTTTATTTTATTTTATAGTGTTTAATATTTATTGCAATAAAGTCAAAATTTTGGTGATCAAGCGATATTTAATGCTTTTATTCATGTAAGAAATATCCAAGAAGAATCCTGCAAGGAGAAGGAAAGAGGTGGAACAATCTTGGTGTGCAAGTCAAATCCAACAAGGGAAAGAAAAGTCTATCTAGAAGATCTCTTTATCTAGAAGATCTCTTTGAGAAGTTGATTGCCACTAGGAAGTTGAAACCTACATGGAAAGGGGAAAAAAATGTCCAAGTTCAATGAATCTAAATTAGGGTTCAAAGTTATTTTTCCTATAAATAAGTCTCTTGTTTTAGAGAGGAGGGAGAATTAGGTATTATATTAGTTTAGGTTAGGAGTAGAAGTAGATTAAATTATTTTTTCATTGTACGCTTGTTAGAGAATCGTCAATAAAGGGAGTTTTCTTATTTATTTTTAATCTTTTTCTTCTTCTTTATTTTAGTTAGTTAATCTATTTTTCATGTCTAGCTAATTTTTTATATCTAGGATGCAGATGAAATTAAATAATTATTCATGATAATATTTTTCATCTCTTCTATTATTTATGCTTTTATGTTTAATTGATTTCGCCTTCATGTTTCATTATTGAAATACCTTCGTTTTATAGTTCTTATGTAATTTTAAATTAATTAAGAGGTTTTGATAGATTATTGTTCAGATATGAGTTTTCATAACCCATGCTTGCTCGAAGAAGTTTTGATGGGTTATAGTTAATCCTTAAATTTTTATAGTCTATGCTTGCCCACGTTAATTGTAAAATTACTAAATTAAAGAGAAGGGGGATCAAAATCATAGTTAAGTTATAAAAATAGAAGAGATTGAATTATATGTTATGTTTATTATTTAATGGATTCGAATTCCTAGATTGCTTCCTCATTATTAGTTTTCATATTCTAATTAATCAATTCTCAATATTTATTTTTAATTCACCTAAAATAGATATTAAGGATATATTAAAATTAATCTAGTCTATGTGGGTTCGACCTGTACTTGCCAGTTCTTCAACTTGACACTGTGCACTTGCAGTACACAATTTTAACTCATTAAGTACCTGAGTTAGTGTTCTGATTTTTTTTTTGACAATTTGGTTATTCACAAAAACTAAAATGGTAACCAACCAACTGCTTGAAGGTTTAGCTACCAACTGCATCACATTCAAAATAAATTGGTAACCTAATAAAACTGAATCGGTTACCTTGGTATGAAGGTTTGGCTACCAACTGCATCACATTCAAAATAAATTGATAACCTAATAAAACTGAATTGGTTACCTTTGTATGAAGGTTTGGATACCAACTGCACTACGAAAAAACTGCAGGTGTGGAGGTGGATTGGTTACCTTGGTATGAAGGTTTGGTTACCTTAGTATGAAGGTTTGATTACCAACTACATTATGAAAAAACTGCAGGTGTGGAGGTGAATTGGTTACCTTGATATGAAGGTTTGGTTACCTTGGTATGAAGGTTTGGTTGCTAACTGCACTATAAAAAAACTACAGGAGTGGTCGGCGGAGGCCTGGGCGATAGCGGTGGGTGTTTTTGGGAGGCGTCCACGGCGGAGATGGGGAGGAGTAAGGCATAGAGAGGAATTACAGGGAAGTTGGTGGTAAATAGTGGAGGAGTAGTTTGATTTGCAGTTGACCCATGTGAAGGTGGCGCCAAGGTCTAGGAGTAAATTGGTGGGTTGAAGAGGGGTTTTTAGGTAAGCTGACAGGGTGTAGTGATTGGTTTTATAGTCTTTTGTGATAGGGGCTAGAAACTGATCATGAGCTGAAAATGAAGGAGCAACAGAGAGGAGAGAGAAAATGAAAAAGAAGAAGAAGAAGAAAAATAGCTGAAGAGGCATTGTATTTTGGGGTTTGTTTGGCATTGTTGGTCACTGAATCAAACTTTAATAGATGATGATGTTGATTATATATATATATATATAGTTATATTTAGGAGGAGTGATCGAGAAATAGAGAGTTGAGAAAAGGACAAAGAGAAATTTATGCAGGTGACGGAGGGGAAGCAGAGTTTGAAGACTTTGGGGGTAATAATCTTGGATTCATGGTGACACAGGTGAATAATCCAGCCATAGCCATATAAATTGATGAAAGAATCAATGAATTAAGTGAGATGAAGTGATGAATGCAAAGTAACGGAGAGAGAGAAGGGGCCAGTGGATGGTTGTAGTTTGAATCAAAAAGAATATATTAAAGGGATACCAAATACCAAATACCAAATTAATGGAGAGAGAGAAGGAAGATAATCGTGGGTCATGATTAAAGGGATACCAAATACACTAATTTTATAAATAAACTATTAAAAATATATTAATTTTATAAATATTTTTTAGATACACTTTTGTTGTAATTATTTCTAAAAATGTACTAGAAAATGTAATTTATTCAAGAAACAAAGCATAACGAATTCCTTTAGATATATGGGCCTAAAATTCTGGCCTATCTCATATAGGCAGGCCTTTTGAAACAAAATGATTAGGCCACTCCACTAAATAGTGGTGTCAACCGCACAATAAAAAAGGCTTATAGCCCAACCTTCTCTTTTTTATGGGATTTGATACAACAACTCAGCAATCTACAGTAGAACCTTTATAAATTAATACTCGATAAATTAATAATCTCTTTAAAATAATATTTTTTTTCTAGTAAAATATATGGTCCCACCAAAATCATAAATTAATAATTCTTTTAAATTACAAATATATCTAGGGTAATCTTGTAAAATATGATTCTATTCTCGTTTGTTTTGTCTTGAAATTCAAATCTACCTTAATTTCATCCTTAATTTTTCTTGAAATTCAAATCTAATTGAATTTCATCCTTAATATATGGTCCCATCAAAATAATATTTTGTCTTGAAATTCAAATCTAATTGAATATAATTTTTTTTTAAAAATAAAATGTGAATGTAATTTGAAAAGTGGATACAATGAACATTATTTAATTATTAAAAAAATTAATATCACTTACAATGAATTCTATTATTACATTAATTTAATAAGTATGATACATTGCATCAAAAAAATGATATAAACATCAATAAAATGCAATAATTTTAATGTAATTAAATTTATGTTCACCGAATAGAAAAATACTCTTAAAATTAATAAATTATTAATTTATCGATTAAATAATAACTCTCTAAATTAATAAAATTTTGCAGTCCCAACAGTATTAATTTATAGATGTTTTACTGTAGTTGTGATTTTTGAAATAAAAAGGAAAAAGAGAGAAAATTAAGAAGAATAATGAATTTTTTTCTACAAAAATTTTGGAATGATAAATAAAATTTAGAAATATAGAAAAATAATCTCACATTTTTTCCAAACTTTTCACTATAAAATTAAAGATTTTGGGTAGAAAATAAAATAAATTTCATAAACTTTCACTAATTTAATATTATCTTCATGAAAACAAACATAAAATATTTATTTACACGTATTTTTGAAAAGAAATTTTAACTTTTAAAAAAAAAAATCTTTTGTTTCATACTTTTAACTTCTTTTTTTCATCTCACTTTTAACTTTTGTTTCATACTTTTAATATTCATTTTTTTCTGTTACCTTTATTTTATTTCATACTTACCAAAAAAATTTAAATTTTTTCTTAAATTACAAAACAAACAAATAAAAAGTAAATATTTCATTATTGATATTTACATTGTGCTCCTCAGAAAATGGAGACTTGACATGGAATTGAAAGAGGAAGGTATGAAGAAGCTTCCCTCCTAATTTGGTTAATCAGAGGCTGACCTATCCTAGGTTTACTCTCGCGGCTTTTGTTTCGGCATGAACGCTCCCAGATCATTACAATCTACTAGAAGGGAAGTTAATCCGATCGTTCAACTGGAGCGAATCTAAGTAGTGTATTTTCATGAGGCACCCTCAGAGACTTAATCGTCCCCAAAGTAATTACTTAACATCGACCGGGTTTTCCTCCTTGTGAGAAGGACACACAACATACATCGTGCCTCATCGTTGTGCATATGATGACATGGGTGCGAAGCACTAAATATGGGTGCGATGCACTAAAAAGCAGGAAAGCATTCATTCACATTCATTCAATGTAAAGATCATTCATTGACTGTGGAGACGCAGAATTTCACTCATTCAATAGTTTTGAAAGGAAAATATTTGAAAAGATTAGAAAGCGGCCTAAGCCCTCTACTGTCCTCAGCAGAGTCGCCACCTGTCGACGTTGGAAAATTTAAGAACCTCGCGGGTCGGTTCGTAACCCGAGTTTCCTCAAATCGATCTTCCTAAGTTCTCTCTACCCCCACTCTTTTTATTTAGGAAAAAGGTTTTGAAGGGTTTTTTAGGAAAGAGGCCAACATATTTTTATGTTAACGATTTGAACGTTTAGAGTCGCCAGTTTGTAGATTGGAAAATGGTTGTACTAACTCAACCGAGTTTGATTTGAAAAGAGGCCCAATTGCTGGACACTGTCGAAACTTGATCTTTAAAATCGGAGTTTTGAGTTCGGGAGCTTGGTTAAGTGTGGGGGAGGTGTTAGGCACCCCACGACTTCCGTGTAAACACGTTACCGCATCTTTTCAATATTTCCCTTAAAACTATGAATGCGTGAGTGAATGCTGTTTGAAAATTGGGTCTATTGATTTGATTGATTGAAAGCTTTGACAGACTTCGTTGTGCCTATATACGAAGGGTTTGATTTGATTTAAAAATCAGTCTTTGATTTGATTTGCAAAAGCATTTAATTTGATTTACAAAAGCTTTTCTTTTGATTGAAAATGATATTTTGAAAGCTGGTTTATCAAACCCTTATGCTGCCATAGGAATTGAAGCATATCGCTATTTTTAATTTTTTTTATCTTTGTAGCCTTAAGGCTGCATGTGAATGGTAATTTGCTGGGCTGCGAAGCATCCTCGACCACAAAAATAGACAAGTGTCGGTTTTCTCATGGGTATGAAAACCATCGGAGGGACGCTGACACGATAATTAACATTTCATTATGATGAGACCTTAAATCCGGATAACCGTTTTAAGGTCTGTGTATGTACATTTTACAAAAAAACTGGTAGGGTAAATCTGTAAACTAGAGTTTGTCCATCGTGGAAATCAGATTTTGATCGATTTGATCGTGAATCCCATGATTCCTAGGCTCACATATGAGTAGCTCATAAACCTGCACAGTTAAAATTTGCACAGAAATGGATATATATACATTTTCACGTCGCAATGGAACCAAAGATTCATCAATAAATCATGGTTGCGAATGGCCAAAGCGTCTCGTTTCCACTAGATAGCGATCTATGGGACGCGAGTTTGCTTTTAAAGCTGAAACTATATAAAAATAACTAAATTTAAAGAAATCTCAGCCATTATAGCTTCCAGGTTCTGTCGGGACCTATTTGGACGGTTGAAAGATAGAATTGGCGAGATTTGGATAAATTTAGTCCGCCCGCAGATATGTCAGTGCAGATTCATATACAAATGAATATTAAATGCAACAGTTGAATACATTGAGTAAAGCAATATATATATATATATATATATATATATATATATATATAATTATATATACAAAAGCTGTAAAAGGGCGATGGGTTTTCACTCGCAAGCCCGGACTGGAATTGAAATATTTATATTTATAAAAAATTATAAATAGCCACGAAATAATCCAGGTTGTGATAGTAATAAAATATATATATATATAGAAAAACAGTAATAAGGGCGATGGATTTTCACGCCGGTGCCCGTACTGAAATTAAAATTAACAAAAAAATAGCCAACCAATGACTGGGGAGAGCACCCAGTATGGCGAAGTGTGCAAAAGCAGTAAAATGGCCACGAAGTAATCCAGGCCGGACTGAAAATATATAAATATATACATATATTGCCAGAAATATAGTCAACCAGGACTGATATGAGTACCAGTGATGGTGAAATTTGCTTACATATGCGTAAATATATATAAAAGCAATAAACTACCACAGATTTGACATCTAGACTTGACAGAATTGAAATGTTAGTCCATTTACAGTTAAATAAGCACAAAAAGGGCCAAACCCGGACTGGGAAAGCAACCCAGTCTGGCGGAGTTGCCAAAAATGTGTGTGCTTGTGCATTGAAGCTGCTGAAGCTGATGGATCGTCAATCCGAGTTGTAGAAATGAAAAAATTTGTGTTTATGTACAGAAATATACCAAATTTTGACGAAAACGGCGACGGAACTATGTTTCGGGCATATTTAGAAGATGAAAATTCGTGTGCAAGTGGAAAACAGTGCAAAGTAGTAGTATTGACTTTCTGATCGTAAAAATACTTACAATGGACTGTAATACAGCTTTTTGCCAAATCGTAGGCTCTATACGTCCAAATCTACCGGTTATTTTTTGATATGTGGTAGTATATGGGTATATCTACGCGTTGGAGTGAAAATATTTGAGCTTAGAATAGGTGTAAAAGTCGAAAAATCAGACGGGCAGAGCTTCGCTGCGTTTCGAAACTTGAAAATGAAGGGGGGTGCACGTTTATTTATAGGACACGGAGCTTTAGCTCTACCTGCAGCTGCCGCAGGTAGAGGTGGGGCTCCCTAGGTGGGGCCCGTGGTGTCTGGTTCCATCGTCTCGAAGTACGTGCACTCTAGACAACGCGTTGTCGAAGTCAAAACTTTCTAACTTTTGATCAGAGCGTTCGTTTGAGGCGTGCGATACCTTTTCGGAAAGCCCTCTCTGAGAGTGTCGCAATGACATGGGATAAAACATTTTTTGGGTCAAAGAAGACGGTTTCATAATCAGGTCTTCAATTCCCCGCAGTTTATCCGTTGAGCTGTCTTGCGTCGTTTGCACTCGGGATCGTCGTTATGGTTCATTCTGACTTCAATGTCATCAATTCGGCTTGAGTTTGACCGAATCTATTGAGAGTTGGATAAAATGGCCATTTGCCCCTCCCGGCGTGGTCCTTGGTGGATCTGGGTGGATCTGGCTTCCCAGAGTTATCTCTGGGGCTGAATTGCACTTCCCGGATTGACGTCGGGGTGACTTGTACTTCCCGGGCTGAGACCGGGGATGACTTAACACGTCCTAGGTTGATGTCAAGGTTGAACTGTACCTCCTGGGTTGATGCCGGGGCTGACTTGAAGTCCCGATATTGAGATCAGGGTTTGGCTTCGATCTCCAATCGGACCGTCTATTCAGCTTGATCTCTAATCGGAGATTGGAGACGAATATACGGTCCGATTAGAGATCGAAGCTGGATATACTGTCCGATTAGAGATCGAGCTGAATAGACGGTCCGATTAGAGATCGAAGCTGGATTGACGGTCCAATTAGAGATCGGAGCTGGATTAACAGTCCGATTAGATATCGGAGCTAGATAGACGGTCTGATTGGAGATCGGAGCTGGATTGATGGTTCGATTGGAGATCGGAGCTGAATAGACGGTCCGATTGACTATCGGTGCTAGATAGATGATCCGATTGACTATCAGAGCTGGATTGACTTTCCGATTGGAGACCGGAGCTAGATTGACTGTCCGATTAGAGATCGGAGCTGGATTGACTGTCCGATTAAAGATCGGAGCTGGATTAACAGTCCGATTGGAGATCGGAGCTAGATAGAATGTTCGATTGACTATCGGAGATGGATAGATGATCCGATTGACTATCGGAGCTGGATTGACGGTTCGATTGGAGATCGGAGCTGGATTGACGGTCCGATTGGAGATCGGAGCTGGATAGATGGTCCGATTGGAGATCGGAGCTAGATTGACGGTCCGATTGAAAATCAAAATTGGATTGACGGTCCGATTGGAGATCGGAGCTGGATTAACGGTTCGATTGGAGATCAGAGCTAGATTGACGGTCCGATTAGAGATCAAAGCTGGATTGACGGTCCGATTGGAGATCGGAGCTGGATAGACGGTCTAATTGACTATCAGAGCTGGATAGATGGTCCGATTGGAGATCGAAGATGGATTGACGGTCCGATTGGAGATCGGAGATGGATTGACGTTTCGATTAGAGATCGGAGCTGGATAGATGGTCCAATTGGAGATCAGATTTGGCTGGAGTACCGATATTGGGGATAGGATTTAGGTTACCAATATTGGGGATCGGATTTAGGTTTAAGGACCGGCATTGACGGTCGATTTTGAATTGAAAGACCGGCATTGGTGGCCGTATTTGAGTTGAAGGACCGGCATTGGTGGCCGAATTTGAATTGATTGATGGTTTTGCCCTCCTACAGTGTTAGTATTTGGGCAAGGAAAATTATGAGTGTCTACAGATGCCCCTCTTTATCATGTCCATGCAATGTAATGGAATGGTTAGGATAAAGATTAGTAGACACTGGAAATAAAAAGTGTTAGAGCTGCTTCGAAGGCTGGGCGTCTTTGAGTGGAATGGGGCTTCTGTTAGCTGCCTACGTTATCACTCTGCTGGGGATAACGTTGTCATGTGTAGCCATTGATGTTGTTGGGAAGTTACCGTGAACTAATTTTATCACTTCCTGCTGGGGATGACATCATTCACGATAACCTATTTGATTCTGATGGGGATGAGATTGTCGAAGATGAGATATCACAGATTGTCCACGTCTAGATCTGTTGGGGATGACGTTCTCTGCAATAGCTTTGTAGATTCTAATTGAGGTTGATCTGATTGATACTAGCTCAATGATCCCTTTGAGGATATGTATAATAGATTCCATCCTTTGTGATGGATTATTATAATTGCTTCCGTCACCGGATCCCTTCTGTTGCATGGCTGGGGTTGAGCCGTCAGTTGGATAGTCATTGGGGTTGAGCCAATGGTTGGACTGTATTTCGATCTGTACCCGAATTTTGCTGGGGGCTGAGCCAACGGCTGAAAATTGCATCGGTCAGTATCCGAACTTCGCTGGGGCTGAGCCAACGGCTTAAACTGCTTCGGTTAGTACCCGAACTTCGCTGGGACTGAGCCAACGGCTGAAACTGCTTCGGTTAGTACCCAAACTTCGCTGGGGCTGAGCCAACGGCTGAAACTACTTCGGTCAGTACCTAAACTTCGCTGGGGCTGAGCCAAATGCTAAAACTGCTTTGGTCAGTACCCAAACTTCGCTGGGGCTGAGCCAATGGCTAAAAACTACTTCAGTCAGTACCCGAACTTCGCTGGGGCTGAGCCAACGGCTGAAACTACATAGGTCAGTACCCGAACTTCGCTGGGGCTGAGCCAACGACTGGAAATACTTCGGTCAATACCCGAACTTCGTTGGGGCTGAGCCAACAGCTAAAAACTGCTTCGGTCAGTAACCGAACTTCGCTGGGGCTGAGCCAACGGCTGGAACTGCTTCGGTCAGTACCCAAACTTCGCTGGGGCTGAGCCAACGGCTAAAACAACTTCGGTCAATATCCAAACTTCACTGGGGCTGAGCCAACGATTGAAACTGCTTCGGTCAGTACCCGAACTTCGCTGGGGCTGAGCCAACGGCTGAAAACTACTTCGGTCAGTACCCGAACTTTGCTGAGGCTGAGCCAACGGCTGAAACTGCTTCAGTCAGTACCCGAACTTCGCTGGGGCTGAGCCAACGACTGGAACTACTTCGGTCAGTACCCAAACTTCGCTGGGGCTGAGCCAACGACTGAAACTGCTTCGGTCAGTACCCGAACTTCAAAAAATGATAGTTTTTGGCTATTTTACGCAATTCTTGCTCAGTTTTTCTGCAGTTTGATTTGTTGAACCTCGGACAAGGCTCCGGGATGAATACCAAGGGTCTTCGTGGAATTTCCCTTTCCGTCAGGATTACGCTACTTAAACGCAGGATTTCTGGCCAAACTGCTCAATCGCGTAGCGATTTCTCTTCAATTTTGACTTGGCAGCCCGTTTAAACTTCGTTTTGACTCAAACTGAATCGGGCCCGGGGGAAGTGGGACCCACCTGGACTGCCGCGGGAGGAGGTGCAGCTACCTGGCCTATTTAATATGCTGCGGGATTTTTATTTTGCAAGTTTCCCGTTTTGAGTTTCGAAAGGATTCCGATCTTCTTTTTCAGATCTACGGAGCTAGGACAGCTATTTTCTGAATTCGTCAATTCCTACGCGTTCAGCGCAGCACAGGTAACATTTTACATGCTTTTTTCATTGTTTTTGACAGTTAAAAGCATGTGAACCGCCTAGGGTGCTTTTAGACGCAATGTATAAAAAATGTATGCCTATATGACCTGTAAAAAAATTTATGACTACATATGTATACATATCTTACTATAATGCACGTTTGGATGTAAGAAAATCTTAGTCTTTGAAAAAACATGCATTTTTAACTCTATGGGGAATTTTTTACTGACCCATGCAGGTTTTGAGTTTCTAGGTTTTGAAAACATGCAGTTTTGACTTTATTGGGTATTTTTGACTGACCCATGCATGTCTTAGGACTTACAGATATATGCTGGACTGATTGAAAATGATAAGCAACAGGCTTTAGGCTTACCGCACCCTTTCTAAGGTGATTTAGAGACTTGTTACCGTAGATGGATCATGATAAACCCGACAGTTCCGGTAGGGTATCCTCGAGTATTAGACGTAGGAGAGCTTCTGATGTGCCACAGCCACATCCGACTAAGACGCCTCGTAGACTGGTAGAGGGCAGGATTCGTCCCGCACAGGACGAGCAGCCACTTGATATTGACGATAAGGAGGCTCTTTTTGTTGCTCTTGTTCCCACTCAGGCTCCACGTGCGGATGTCCCAAGCATTGCTATGCCTACTCAGGAGCTACTGGGCGACTTGAGTCGCCATCCTTCGAGATATCTTCACACCAACGAGGTGACTTGAAGTCTTTCTTTTCTCTGGATTCTTTTTTTCTTCTTGCCATTTTCAGGGCTCAGGTTTTTGACATGGGTTGATTTTTTATGCAGGTTCCCGGCTTTACGCAGCCTCGAGGGAACTGGTTTAGTGTGCACTCCCTGTATCACACTTTGCATAAGAATTATAGGAAGATTGTAGATGGCAGGGGATTTCAGGCCTTTTTCTCAATCCTTCCCCGCCGTTGCCCCTGGGGGTATATGAGGGCTTTGTCTGAGCGCTGGTTCCACCAGACTCAGTTCCTTCATTTACTGGATTGCGAGGTGATGATGACTTTTATGGACTGGAGATTTATCACCGGCATTGAGTTTGAGGGCTAGTCAGTGCCTGTCATGACCGACATTTCGCCCGCTATCGTTCGGTCCCTGCTGGGTGTCCCGATGACGGCATTCAAGGGTCAGGCAGTCCGATCTAGTCCCTTGAGTATAGATGCCCAGGATGGGACTTTGTAATTGCCTCCGCCTGATAACCAGAGGGCTAGAGATCGCATTCTGAGGCAATTGTTTTTGCCTATCATCAGGGGTTGTTTCGTGGTGGACAACTCGTCTACTGTGTCCTTCGCTTTAATCAGTGCCACTCGACAGGTAGAGCGCCTCAGTGACTATGATTGGGGCTCCTATACCTTTGCCTATTTTCTCCGGGGCATGCGCATGCTTTCGGAGGGTACGACGGAGGCTTGGTTAGGATTTTACCCATTCTTGCTAATGAGTACATCTTTATGTACCTTTTTGATTTAAGTATTTTTGTCAGTCTTGATCACTAAGGACTTTTGGTATTTGCATGGTTAGCTTTGGGCATTTGAGAGGCTTCCTTGCCTACAGCCCGCTACTGCTTTAGGTCTCCACCTATCCTCGAGGACGGAGGTGGCATCACTCCACTTTGGCGGAGGTCCCTGTGGCTGAGGGATTCACTCATGCCCGTCTACAGTTGGAGCTTTTGACGGCAGATTTGATCACCTGGACGCCGTACACATCCGAGCACTTGACCTTCGGATTCGAGGGAGGAGTCCCTACTGGCCGAGAGTTTGACTTATCGACCCGTAGGGTACCATTGTTGACGGAGGGAGGTTGGGAGCTCGATCTTGGAGAGCGTGCTATTAGGAGCATCACGGGGGAGATCCGCATTCCCATTATTCCTCCATCTTGGTATCATTGGCCATTGACTGTGCCTTTGACAGACATTCCTTTGGAGGGCATTGATGGCTTCACCCTATCAGAGGGTCCGTATAGCCAGGAGGCATTTGGCAGATGGTGGAGCTCTCGTACTATTGGAGCTCAGACTCGGGCTACCCAATTTATGGCAGATATGGTGCCAGGATCCGTGATGATGACGGATTGGATTGCTTGCCTCAGGGAGTTGACTCATGCCGACCAGATAGCAGATCTGAACAGGGAGTTGGAGCAGGCTCGTTTCTTTATTAGGCACCTTGGCCGAGATCCTTCAGAGGCATCTTCTTTTGACCCATCCAGCTCAAGAGCAGGTCCCTCTTTAGGTCCATTTAGCAGCAGCTATACAGGGGTAGATCCTCCCTTATATCGCCCAAATATGACTGATCCTAGTAGCTTTGTGCCGACAGAGGAGATGGAGCAGGTTGATTGATTCGACACTGATGTCTACGACTTCCTCTGATAGCTATTGGAGCTATACTTTTTGGTCAGCCACTGTTTTGGCTATTCGGTGTTTATGCCATCATTTAGATAGACCACTGTAGTAGTTTGGTGGTGGTGCCCCATTTTCCCTGTATTTTTCCTTTCACGTTGTATCAGGATACAAGGATATTGTATGCAGTAGATAGCTTGTTATAGATATTCCTGCTATATCTTATCTTCTGCATCATGTTTATATTACTGTTATCATACATGTATTATGTCATGTGTATGCATTCAGACAGCTGTGTTTTGGCTTGACCTCTGGACGGTCTTGTGGTACGGTGCTACAGATGACGTCATCTGCAGTCAGCCGTATTGAGCATTTACCACCATCTACGGTGGCAACATCATTAAGGTCTTGGTATGATAGTCTGCCCTTTCTTGCTAGGGGGACTATGGACCAGATGTTGGGGCATTCATTGGCCCTTGCGGATTTTTGGGTTCCGATCAGATTTGTTGAGGGCCTTCTACCCTGCTAGATTACCGACAGGTAGGTGTTCTGCTTCGGGCGGCGTGAGCTGACGCCGACTCTGAAGGAATACCAGAGACTTACTGTCTTGGATTTAAAGTTGCCATGCGCGGCGATTAGTGATATGAGGAGGCCGTTTATCAGGCTATCCGGTCTCCGTCAGAGTGTAGTCATGGATGAGATTGTTTCGGGGCACGTGATCTCTATGGACTTCTTGATTGAGCGCTTTGGCGAGCTTGACAGTTATGGTCTCCACGTCGGAGATTTCGTTTGTTCAGCAGAGGCATGGAATGCGGCCAGGATAGACATCCTGCTGATGTGTGTTGTGGCATATGTCTACATGCCGTTGCGATTGGATCATCTAGATGTGGGATTGGTAGTAGTAGTTAGAGCCCTTAGACAGGGTAGCACCATCATCCTGATGATATTGGCTGAGATATTTAGATCCGCCATGTATTGTAGTACCCATCTAGAGGGGTTTTTTAGGGGCAACTCGGTCTTGCTTTATATATAGCTGATGTCCCATATACGACCGATTGGATCCTTCAGGCCTAGGGGTTTTTGCTTTACTCACGAGACATCCAAAGCTTTCTCTTTTCAGCCTGCGGAGTGCATTGACACAGAGTCTTGGTCAGCATTTCTGTCAGATATTGAGCATCCGTTTGTGATCTTTCCATGCTCAGGGCTATCATCCCCATATAGCTTTATCACTCATGCATCTGGCCTGGATTATTTACCCCTAGCGGGTTTGAGAGGAGTGACTACCTATCATCCTTTGGCAGTCATGTGTCAGTTTGATCAGCTGCAGAGTTTGCACCATTTCAAGGGGTCTACTGATCAGAGGATGTCGGCTTCTTCCATGTCATCCACCGACTTGGTCAGAGTATATGAGTGTTGGACTCATTGGGAGAGGGCTAATTTCTCCAGTAGCCATCCGGGCTGTTCGCCAGAGTATTCTGCATGGTTGGAGGCAGAGACAGGAGTGGTAGTAGAGGCTTCTTCATCTCCTAGTGTGGACTCTGACGAGGAGGAGCCCATGGAGGATCCAGATTCTCCTACCGAGGATGAGCTATTCACGGGTTTGACCGCTGCTCTGGTTAGCGATTCCCCGACCATTCATGTGGGGACAGATCCGGCTTTATCGGACTCACTATTCAGGATGACCTTTGAGTGAGACTCGTCTAGAGCACAAATGTTGGCTGCCTTGTTTGGCAAAGATTTAGCTTTTGCTGAGAGGGATGGTCTCAGGGCTGCTTTGGATGCTGGATTAATTAAACGAGACGAGCTCCGCTCTACTCTGGATACTGCAGTTGTAGAGCGAGACGAGATTCGCTCGGCTAGGGATGCAGCATATGTTGAGATCGAGGAGACTTTGATTGCTCGAGACACAGCTTTTGCGTAGAGGGATGAGGCTATAGCTTCCCGCGATTTTCACATTGCTGATAGTACTGCTCTTCGATCTTACACCCATGGTTTGGTCTCCGAGATGAGTGCTTATATTGATGACCACAGTGCCACCTTGCAGATGACTGTGGATGTTCTGGGCCGTATGGAGGCTGAGTGGACTGCACTTACGGCTGCTCCACCATCTTTGGAGAGGGATGCCATGCTAGCATTGCTGACTCGCTTGTCCCTGGGTCCATAGATTTGCTTTATTTTTCCTGCACAGACTAGATCAACCATTTTGTCATGTACAGGGCATTAGGTATATAAAGCAATTTTATATATCAGAGAAATATATTTTTGATGCACTTCCCTAACTGGAGATGTATTGTCATTGCTGAGTGATTACCACTTCTTTCATGACTCGCAGTTGTTGATGCATCTTGAGCTCCTCCTTGATGGATTGACAGTTGAGATGTCAGGGAGTATCTCAAATGGGCCTGTTGACCAGGGTAGTTTGATAGAATTTAGCTTCTATTTGCCTTTGGTGTCTTGGAACTGGTCTTTTATTTTTTTTCTTGAAGGTCAAACCGCGCCGTAGATGGCTACCTACATACTCCCGGGTTGAGGGAGATCAGGTCATTCGTAGTTCCTGCTAGTTTGGTTGGAGAGGTTTGAAAAGAGTTTATCTTGGATTTTGAGTCTGGTTTGATAAGTTTTTGAGTTTTTATTTGGTTTGACCGTACCAAAAATGGCTGCCTACGTACTCCCGGGTTGAGGGAGATCAGGTCATTCATAGTTCCGGCTTTCTAGTAAAAAACCGAACCTGATTTGATTTGTAGGACCCGGATGCGGGTATGCATGTGCTTCAGACGTAATACCTTTTCACGGTGTCTGAATTGATGATTTGGGGAAAGTCGATCCCATCCATCTCTTGCAGTTTGATAGCACCCCTAGTCAACACTTCTTTGACAATGAAAGGGCCTTCCCAATTTGGGACAAATTTTCCTTTGGCTTCATCCTAATTGGCCAGGATTTTCTTTAGCACCAAGTCGTTTTCTTTGAATTGCCGGATTCGGACCTTTTTGTTGTAGGATATGGCGATCCTTTGCTGGTATAACTGTCCGTGGAAAATGGTCGTAGCTCTCTTTTCATTTATCAGAGACAGCTGATGATACCGATCTTGAAACCATTGATCTTCATCTATTTGAGCGTCGATCAACACTCGCAAAGATTCCATCTCTACTTCTATGGGAAGGACTGCTTCCATGCCATAGACCAACGAGTAGGGGGTAGCCCCAGTAGAGGTGCGCATTGACATCCTGTATGCTAACAGAGTTAGAGGCAGCAGGTCAGGCCAGTCCTTATGATTGGCGGACATTTTTTGCATGATTTTTTTGAAGTTTTTGTTGGCCGCTTCAACAGCATCGTTCATCTTGGGCCGATAGATGACGAAATTGAGATGCTTAATGTGGAACTTACTGCACAGATCCACCATCATTTGATTGTTCAGGTTTTTGGCATTGTCTGATACGATCACCTCCGGTTGTCCATATCGACAGACGACATTGTTTCTGATGAAACTGATGATGACCTCCTTTGTGACTTTGGGAAAAGAGGCTGCTTAGACCCATTTGGTGAAGCAATAGATCATAGTGAAGATGAATCGATGACCATTGCTGGCTTTGGGTTCAACTGGACCTATTACGTCCATTCCCCACATAGAGAAAGGCCATGGTGAACTCATGTTATACAGCTCATTTAGAGGAGCGTGAATAGCATTTCCATGTATTTGGCATTAAAAGCATCTCTTGACGTGATCATCGCAATCAGTTTTGAGCGAGATCCAGTAATATCCTGTTCTAATTATCTTCTTGGCCAGCAGATGGCCGCTCATATATGGACCACAGACTCCGCCATAGACTTCATCCATTAGTCTTTGGGCTTGCTCATTGTCTAGGCATCTTAACAGGCCTATTCCAGCATCCCTTTTATAAAATGTGTCGACGTTAGAAAATTTAAGAAATACCGCGGGTCGGTTTATAACCCGGTTTTTCTCAAATCGATCTTCCTAAGTTATCTCAACCCTTATTCTTTTTATTGCAAAAAAGGTTTTGAAGGGTTTTTTAGGAAAGAGGCCAACATGTGTATATGTCGACGATTTGATTTAAACAGAGTCGCAAGTTGGTAGTTTTGAAAATGGTTGTACCAACTCAACTGAATTTGATTTGAAAAGAGGCCTAATTGCTGGACACTAACGAAACTTGATATTTGAAATTGGAGTTTTGGGTTCGGGGGCTTGGTTAAGTGTGGGGAAAGTGTTAGGCACCCTATGACTCCCGTGTAAACACGGTACTGCAATCTTTCCAATATTTTCCTTAAAACTAGAATGCATGAATGAATGCTGTTTGGAAATTGGGCCTTTTAATTGATTGAAAGCTTTGACAGGCTTCGTTGAGCCTATATACAAAGGGTTTGATTTGATTTGAAAATCAATCTTTGATTTGATTTGCAAAAAGCATTATTTAATTTGATTTGCAACAGCTTTTGAATTGAATTGACAGTGATGTTTCGAAAGCTGGTTTTATCAAACCCTTACGCTGACATAGGAATTGAAGCATATCGCTACTCTCAATTTTATCTTTATAGCCTTAAGGCTGCATGCAAATGGTGATTTGTCGGGCTGCGAGGCATCCTCGACCACAGAAATATAAAGTATCGGTCTCTTCATGGGTATGAAAACCATCAGAAGGACGCTGACACGACAATCCATATTTTTCACTATGTTAAGACCTTAAATCCGGATAACCGTTTTAAGGTTTGTGCATGTACATTTTACAGGAAAAAAAAAATTAGCAGGGTACATCTGTAAATCGTAGTTTGTCCATCGTGGGAATCAGATTCTGATCAGTTTGATCATGAATCCCACAATTCTTAAGCTCACATAAGAATAGCTAGAAAACCTGCACAGTTCAAATTTGTACAGAAGCAGATAAATATCCCAAGATAGCCAGAACCAGGGATTCATTCAGTAAATCCCGATCCGCACGGCCGAAGCGTCTCGTTCCCACTAGATAACAATCTAAGGGACGCGAGGTTGCTTTTAAAGCTGAAACTATAAAAATAACTAGATTTAAGGAAATCTCAGCCATTATAGCTTCCAGGTTCTGTCGGGACCTGTTTGAACATTGGTGAGATTTAGATAAATCTAGTCTGCCCGCAGATATTTCAATGCAGATTCATATACAAATGAATGTTAAATGCAGCAGTTGAATAAATTGAATAAAGCAATATATATAGTTAAATATATATAAAAGCTGTAAAAAGGGCGATGAGTTTTTACTCGCAAGCCTGGACTAGATTTGAAATATATATATTTATAAAATAACTGTAAATAGCCACGAAATAATCCAGGCTGTGACAAAAATGAAATATATATATAGAAAATAGTGAAAAGGGCGATGGGTTTTCACGTCGGTGCCCGTACTAGAATTAAAATTGACATAAAGTAGTCACCCAGTGACTGGGGAGAGCACCCAGTATGGGAAAGTGTGCAAAAGTAGTAAAATGGCCACGAAGTAATCCAGGCTGGACTGAAAATATATAAATATATATATATATATATATTGATAGAAATATAGTCAACCAGGACTGATATGAGTACTAGTGATGGTGAAAGTCGCTTATATATGCGTAAATATATATAAAAGCGATAAACTACCCCGAATTTGACATCTAAGCTTGACAGAATTGAAATGTTAGTCCATTTAGAGTTAAATATATACAAAAAAGAGCCAAACCCTGACTGGGAATATAACCCAGTCCGACAAAGTTGCCAAAAAGGTGTGTGCTAGTGCATTGAAGCTGTTGGAGCTGACGGATCGTCAATCCGAGTTGCAGAAATGCAAAAAACTGCGTTTATGTACAGAAATGTACCAAATTTTGACAAAAACGGCCACGGAACTAAGTTTCGGGAATATTTAGAAGATAAAACTTGATGTGTAGGTGTAAAAAAGTGCAAAGTAGTAGTATTGACTTGCTGATCGTACAAATACTTACAATGGGCTGCACTACGGGCTTTTTGCCAAATCGTAGGCTTTAAACGTCCAAATCTACCGGTGGTTTTTTGATATGAGGTAGTATATGGGTATATCTACGTGTTGGAGTGAAAAAATTTGGGTTTAAAAGAGGTGTAAAAGTCGAAAAATCAAACTAGTAGGGCTTCGCTGCGTTTTCAAATTGTCTTAAATGAACGGGGGGGCACGTTTATTTATAGGCCAGGGAGCCTCCACTTTACTAGCGACAGCCGCAAGTAGAGCTGCGGCTCCCCTAGGTGGGGCCCACATGTCCGGCTTGGTCGTTTCGAAGTACGTGCACTCCAAGCAATGCGATGTTTGTCAGAAACTTTCTAACTTTTGATCGGAACGTCCGTTTGAGGCATACGATACCTATTCGAAAAGCTCTCGCCAAGAGTGTCGTAATGACAAGGGAAAAAACATTTTCTGGGTCCAAGAAGACGGGTTCATAACCAGGTCTTCGATTCCCCGCAATTTGTTCGTTGAGCTGTCTTGCGTATTTGCCACTCGGGATCGTCGTTAGGGTTTATTCTAACTTTGACGGCATCAATTTGGCTTGAGTTTGACCAAGTCGGTTGAGAGTTGATGAAATAATCATTGTTCCCCTCCCGGGGCTGCCTGTAGTGTCGGCATGGTCGCTAGTTGATTTTCGGGAGCTGATTCCAAGACTTGGATCCCAGTAGAGTCTTTTGACCTCAGGGTTGTCTCTGAGGCTGACGTGGTCATTCTAGGTTTTGCTCTGGAGTTGTTGTGATGCTTCAGGTTGATGTCTGAAGTTGACCTGATGTCCCGGGTTGAGACCGAGGATGACCTGCACTTCCCGGGTTGAGACCGGGTTAAATTGACTTCCCAGGTTGAGACCGGGGTTGATTTTGACTTCCCGGGTTAAGACTGGGGTTTAGCTTGATGATCCGATTGACTGTCAGAGCTTTATTGATGGTCCGATTGACTGTCGGAGCTTGATTGATTGTCCGATTGACTATCGGAGCTTGATTAATGGTTCGATTGACTGTCGGAGCTTGATTGATGGTCCGATTGACTGTCGAAACTTGATTGATGGTCCGATTGACTGTCGAAACTTGATTGATGGTCCGATTAATTGTTGAAACTTAATTGATGGTCCGATTGATTGTCGAAACTTGATTGATGGTCCGATTAACTGTCGGAGCTTGATTGATGGTCCGATTAACTGTCGAAACTTGATTGATGGTCCGATTGACTGTCGAAACTTGATTGCTGGTCCGATTAATTGTTAGAACTTGATTGATGGTCCGATTGACTGTCGAAACTTGATTGATGGTCCGATTAACTGTCAGAACTTGATTGATGGTCTGATTGACTGTTGGAGCTTGATTACCGATATTGGGAATCAGATTTAGGTTGAAGGACCGGCTTCGGTGGCCGGATTTGGATTGATTGACGATTTTGCCCACCTACCGGGTTAGTATTGGGGCAAGAAAAATTTTGAGTGTCTACAAAGTGCATCTCCGCTCAGATAGAACTTTATGGCCATTCTGAGAATCCATTTTCGCTCTGATTGGCTGGCACCAGCGGGTGTGGATCCATAACAGAGATATTCCTTGATGTCTTGAAACCAAAGCTGCTTGACAGAAGGTATTTCATCTGATACTTCTCCCACATAATTCTCATATGTCGAGACTTTCTGAATCGTGAACTGAATGTTGGGAAATCCACTCTTATCGGACATGCGGATTAATGAAGCCAACGTTGCTAATGCATCAGCGAAGTCATTCCGACCCCAATGAATGTGAACGAAGGTTATTGCTTTGAATTCCCGAGATATTTTGAGGACTTGCCGATGGTAGGGCAGCAAATGCAGTTCTTTGGTGAGATACGAGCCGGTAGTCTGTCTGATGACCAACTCAAAATCTCCGAAGACGAGTAGGTGTTTGATAGACATGGATTGGGCAAGCTTCAACCCCATGATACAGCCTTCATACTTGATCGTGTTGTTGGTGTTGCCAAATTGAAGTTTGGTAGCCACAGGATATTGATCACCTGTACCAGAGATGAGGACTTCCCCAGCTCCAGCACCTTCCATGTTTACCGCTCCGTCGAAATACATTTTCCATGGTTGGACTGTATTCTCTAACTGGATTTGTTGAATTATCATGATCCCATCATCCGGAAATATGTCTCCAGGGGCTCGAACCCTCCTAAAGGTGTTTCTGCTAATTGATCTGCAATGCCTTGACCGTTGATTGACTTCTGAGTCACATAGACAATGTTAAATTGATGTAGGTGTTGGGTTTGTACTAAATCGTGATGCAATCAAATTGCAAAAATTAGCGGAAGCATGGTATATCAGAGTTTAAAAAAAATTCTACAACACCATTACCCGAATCATCCTTTATGCAAATTATTAATTTAAAACGATAAATAAGAAGTTATAGAATCATACCCTTGTAAAACGAAGCTTCCACAGGTACTAGTTCAACTCCTTGTTCTTCGTGATCTCCTTAAATTTCCAGGTTAGATTCTTTCCTTTGATCAAAGTTAGCCACCCAAGTGTTTGGCCTCTAGAGGTGATCCACCAAGGAAGAGGAATTATCAACAAGGAGGGTGGTTGACTTAGTTTTCTATCCTCTATAGAAAAGGAGTACTCTCCAACAATTGGAATTGCATCAACTGATATCTATTATAAGACTCCTCTTATATAGATATTGGTCAACCCTTCTAATCCTATTAGACATGGGATTTCTTTTAATTAATTAAAGTCCTTTAATAAATTTAGGCTTCCCACCACATGGGGAATAATTAATTAAATTCATTTAATTAATTTGTCTCCTAATCTTATTAGGAATAAATGAGAGTACTAATATTAAATTAATTACTAAACTCCTTTAGATATTAAAATAATAATAATTGTAATAATATTAATAAGACTCCTCTTATTAATTTATATTTAATATTTTTAAAATATTAAATAATAAATATTAAGCTATTTAATTTATTCTATCACTATAGATTAAATTAATTACACTTAATGCAGTATTACGATTATGCCATTACCTTCTTAAATAATTATTCTTCCTTTTATGGTGTGACCCTTTAGGTTCTCTATATTAAACCAGTTGTGAATAAATCAATTAGAACAATTCTAATCTTATTTAAATAAATAAATTAAACTAATAATCTATTTAAATAAATAATATTTATTCTACAATAGGGATAAGCCTCCCTAGCGATCAACGACTTTCCAGATAATATAGATTTCAACATTAATCATAAAAGAACCTGTGAGTAAATAGTTACCATACAATTCAATCCTTCCACCATACAATGTCCCAATTAAATATAAGACATAAATTTACTGTTAAGTCTTATTTTATTTAATTATATGTATTTCGATTAGAAAATGCACAATTTCGATTAATGCAAATTAGAAACCTCTTTCTAATTTCATTCCACCTTGGCCAATGATTCCTGGGTTGTCATTTAACGAATCACATAAGACATATCTCCTCTTTTACTAGAGGTGGTAGATTCTTTATTGATCATTCATTATCTCCATATGTAACTCATTATACCCAAGCATACCCTATATATGCCTTAAAAGGTCTTAAGGAATAAGTCAAAGTATAATTTGTTACATACAAGATACTATGATGATCTCAAGTCCAAGGATCACTTGTACTACTTTCACATTAGGAATTCCTATTGACAGGCGAGTAAAACTCCATTAGGTATTCCATAGCGAGTCACGTTCAGTGAACTTATTCTCCAATAAGCACCTACATATTTGCTTTAGTGTCTCCACGCAAATGATCATGAGATCAATCATCCTCATCCAATGAGCAAGCAACATATGTACCAATTTATCCGGATTTACTAATCCCTTTTTTAGTAATCCCACGATTGAGAACTATTTTAGTTTTAAAGCTTTCTAAGAATTTAGATCTCATTAGCATGATCAACATCATGATTCTAAAAGCATTGCTTAAAACTATGGGTTATTTACATATTATAAAAATAGCACCATGTAGATAATTAAATGCCTTTAATAAATGAATATTTTATTAATAAATAAATAAGATTGTTTACAAAGTATGTGCTTTATCATCATATATGATTGGCTTGTATGCACACTACTATCAGTAGGATCAACTGCCATTTGGACAGTAGACAATTCAGCATTGGTTTGTTGAATACATATTTGAGCGGATCCATACAAGATATGAGGTAGGTCGTGTGCCCATGTAAATAGTGTTGCAACCTCATGGCGGCCCATGCTAATGCACAGCATGTCTTTTCGATCAGGGTGTATTTTTGTTCCCCACTGCTGAATCGTTTACTGATGTAGTAGATGGCTCTTTCCTTGCTACTATCATCCTTCTGTCCTAACATGCAGCCCATTGCATTGGCATTGACGGACAGGTACATGAACAAAGGGACTCCCTCCCTTGGGGGTATCAGAACAGCAGCTTCAGTCAGCTGTTTCTTGATGGCAAGGAAGGCTTGTTGACAATCTTCATTCCACGTGGTGGAGGAATTCTTCCTTAACAGCTTGAAGATGGGCTCACAGGTTGCTGTGAGCTGGAAAATGAATCTGCTTATGAAGTTGATCCTGATAGTAGTGTGCATACAAGCTAATCATGTATGATGATAAAGCACATACTTTGTAAACAATCTTATTTATTTATTAATAAAATATTCATTTAAGGCATATAATTATCTACATGGTGCTGTTTTTATAATATATAAATAACTCATAGTTTTAAGCAATGCTTTTAGAATCATGATGAGATCATGATAATGAAATCTAAATTCTTAGAAAGCTTAAAAACTAAAATAGTTCCCAATTGTGGGATTACTAAAATGGGGATTAGTAAATCCGGATAGATTGGTACATATGTTGCTTGCTCATTGGATGAGGATGACTGATCTCATGGTCATTTGTGTGGAGACACTAAAGCAAGTATGTAGGTGCTTATTGGAGAATAAGTTCACTGAACGTGACTCGCTATAGAATACCTAATGGATTTTTACTCACCTGTCAATAGGAATTCCTAATGTAATAGTAGTACAAGTGATCCTTGGACTTGAGATCATCATAGTATCTTGTATGTAACAAATTATACTTTGACTAATTCCTTAAGGCCTTTTAAGGCATATATAGGGTATGCTTGGGTATAATGAGTTACATATGGAGATAATGAATGATCAATAAAGAATCTACCACTTTTTGTAAAAGAGGAGATATGTCCTATGTGATTCGTTAAATGACAACCCAGGAATCCTTGGCCAAGGTAGAATGAAATTAGAAAGAGGTTTCTAATTTGCATTATTTGGAGTTGTGCATTTTCTAATCGAAATACACATGATTAAATAAATTAAGACTTGACAGTAAATCCATGTCTTATATTTAATTGGGACATTGTATAGTGAAAGGATTGAATTGTACGGTAACTATTAACTCACAGGTTCTTTTATGATTAATGTTGAAATCTATATTATCTGAAAAGTCGTTAATCGCTAGGGAGGCTTATCCCTATTATAGAATAAATATTATTTATTTAAATAGATTATTAGTTTAATTTATTTATTTAAATAAGATTAGAATTGTTCTAATTGATTTATTCATAACCGGTTTAATATGGAGAACCTAAAGGGTCACACCATAAAAGGAAGAAGAATTGTTTAAGAAGAAAATGGCATGATAGTAATAATGCATTGAGTATAATTAATTTAATCTATGGTGATAGAATAAATTAAATAGCTTAATGTTTATTATTTAATATTTTAGAAATATTAAAAATAAATTAATAAGAGGAGTCTTATTAATATTATTATTATTATTATTATTATTTTAATTCTAAAGGAGTTTAGAAATTAATATAACATCAGTACTCTCTCTCAATCCTAATAAAGATTAGGATATAAATTAATTAAAAGTATTTAATTAATTAAATAAAACCCTATTCTAATTGGATTAGGAGGGTTAACCTAATATCTATATAAGAGAGTCTTATATCAGAAATAAGGTACGTGAATTTTTTCAAGAGTTGGGAGTACACATATTCTATAGAGATAGAAACAAGGGTTAAGCCAATAACCCATCTTCTTGAGTTCTTCATCTTCCTTGGTGGATCACCGTTAGAGGCCAAACATTTGGGTGGCTGACATTGATCAAGGGAAGGAGCCACTACAGAGGAATCAAAGGAATCAAAGGAGTAGAACTTGTACCTGAGGAAGCTTGGATCTTCATAGGTATAATTCTATTTTTCTCCTTCTATATTCACTGATAATTGATGCACAAGAATGATCATGGTTATGGGTTTATATAAATTTTTTGAAAACCTAGTTTTTGCGCTTCCGCCCTATTTATGTGATTTGATTGCATGATTGAGTTATGTACAAACCCAACAGTGGTATCAAAGCCAATCTTGTGCTAATTATCAGTCTATGTGATTCCATACATGTATGATATGCGATTGGATCGAGTTCTGGGCAACAAAAATTTTTCAGATTCTGCGCAGCTGCGCCGGTACAAGGCCATATTGCTGCGCAGCTGTGCCGGTTACTGTTCTTGGTTTTCATGTTGCGCAGCTGCGCTGGTTCCCTTTACATTCTTGGCGCAGCTGCGCCACTGGACAGGAACTGATTTTTTTTTTTTTGTTTTATTTAATTAAATGAATGGTTTATTTAATTAATAAAGGTTTAAAATAAAGATGTTTATTTTATATGAAATGAGATTTCAGAATTGCTAAAATTAAAGAGTTTAATTTGGAATTGTTTTTGAATGAAATAAAGGAGTTTATTTTTCCAAAAACAAAGTTTAGCAAACTTTTGCCCATTAATTGATATTAATACATATATGGAATGAATTTATTTTCATGAGATGAATAAGTTTTATTGATACGTATGATGATATGTATGGTAATAAAAGGGATTGATTATGGACTATGACCAATGTGATTGGATTTTATTTTGGTTGAATGCTTGAATGAATGTGTTTTATAAAATGGAGTCTGCGTACCTCGTCTTCTCTAGTTTTATTCTCGATGTAAATTCTATCTCCTTTCTATGTACTTCCCCTTGACTGCTGATCAAGGTTTCTATTTAATTTTAAATAGTTAATGTAATAGAGATAGTTAGAATTATTTTGAAGAAATTGGAGACCAAGGAGCAAGGAGCGCGTGAAGACCCGTTTGTATGGAGCCTGGGTTTAAATGTAATAGTTACATTTAAAATTGAAATTCTTGCATTCCTAGGTTTGACCTTTTGGTTCACTTGGTGGCTCTAGTGAACCAAACTAGAATAAAAGTCCATAATCAATCCGGGTAGAATATAGTATTCTATATTGCATGCTAAATATTATATATATTATATTTTATGCAAACATGCTTCGCATGTTTAATAAAATGACGCGTATTTTATATATATATATATGTGCATGCACGCTAAACAATATGAGACAAATAATAACAAACCCCTCAAAGAAATAATATTAAGTCTGAAGCATTCAAATGATATTTGGAATATCGAACGTCGTCTTCTAGCATGATTAATTAATAGAGTATTAAATATTTAATATGAGTTTGTTGTGCTATCCACAAGGCGAGTATTGAATATTTAAGATGTTAATTAATCACATTTGATGCTTATCAAGAAAATTGAACGATCTAGTCTTGTTGTGCTATCCACAAGGACGAAAATTTTTCTTTTTGAATTTATGGAAGTGCTAGGCTGGACTTAACTTAAATCATTTTAGTTCGGATGTGCACACACATGACCATTATGATTTAAGAGGCAAAATAAAAGGAGTTACATGGTGATGTAATTGCCAAGAGTTGTCTACCTATTTATTTGTATATCACTTGTTGTGCTATCCACAAGGTTATATACATTTGAAATGGGATCCTTATTCTCACTAGCAAATCTTTAATTAGATGTTGCCGAACTATATAAGTGAGGGTAATATAGTTTGATGAAAATAGTGGGATATACCAATTTAAAATAAAGACCTAAATTTATTTTGGTATGAAAAGTTAATAAAATGAATGTTTGCTAAAATGTTGTCTTTTCACATGCAGAATTTTAAAAATGTCAAAATCACTAATCTCACTACGAAGCATACTTGATGCAAATAAGCTTACCGGCCCGAATTATGAGGACTGGCTAAGAAATCTGAGCATTGTTCTCACTGCTGAAAAGATTTCTTATGTCCTAAATTCCACTATCCCTGAATCTGTTTCAGAAACAGCCTCTGAGGAAGAGATTGCCACTTTCAATAAGTGGCAAGATGATGCATCTGTGGCTCAATGCATCATGCTCGCATCCATGAATAACGAGCTTCAGCGTCAGCACGAAAAAATGGATGCTCCTGCTATGCTGCTTCACCTCAAGGAGTTGTATGGTGAACAGAGTAGGACTGCTAGATATGAGATATCTAAGGAGCTCTTCCGATCTCGGATGACCGAGGGCACTGCCGTCGAGACTCATGTTCTGAAGGTAATCAATTTGATTGAACGCCTTAGACAGCTTGGGTTCGTCATGGATGGGGAGTTGAGTCAAGACTTGGTCTTGCAGTCACTCCCTGAGACCTTCTCGCAGTTTGTGGTTAATTTTCACATGAATAAGCTAGATGTCAGCTTGCCTGAGCTGCTTAACATGCTGAAAACTGCAGAAGGTCACTTCTCATCTAAGAAGAACCATGTCTTGATGGTGGATTCTTCCAATAAAAGGAAAAGGCCCAAGGTGTCTTCTGAAAAGAAGAAATCTAAGAAGGCTAAGGGAAAAGGGAAAGAAAAGGAGCAAAAGAAACCTGAACCAGCTAAAGGAATGTGTTTTCATTGCAATGAGCCGGGACATTGGAAGAGGAACTGCAAGAAGTTTCTAGCAGAGAAGAAGCTTGGAGAAGCTTCGACTTCCAATCAAGGTTTGTTTATGATTGAAATTAATTTTTCTGAAAATCATAATTCTACTTGGGTATTGGGTACCGGCTGTGGTTCTCACATATATAATACTGTGCAGGGACTGGTCAGAAGTAGAAAGCTGAACAAAGATGAGGTGATCCTACGAGTGGGAAATGGAGCAAAAGTTGCTGCATTAGCTGTAGGAACTTATTATTTAGCAATGCCTTCGGGCAAATCCATTTATCTTAATAACTGTTATTATGTTCCGAATATTATTAAAAACATTATTTCAATTTCTGTATTGGATATGGAAGGTTTTGACGTTATTATAAAGAACAATGGTTGTTCTATTTATAAAGACAATGTTTTATATGGTATTGGAAATTTGCGAAATGGACTTTATACACTTGACTTACAAGAAAATATATTTCAAATTGAACAAATTAAGAAAAGGAAAAGAGATGATATTAATTATACCTATATGTGGCACTGTAGACTCGGTCATATCAATGAAACAAGATTATCCAAGTTGCATAAAGATGGGCTCCTCGAGCTATCTGATTATGAATCATATCCAACTTGTGAATCTTGTCTCATGGGTAAAATGACTAAATCTCCTTTTAGTGGAAAAGGAGAGAGAGTTACAAAGTTGTTGGCATTGATTCACACAGACGTTTGTGGACCTATGACAACAAGTGCACGGGGTGGGTATTCTTATTTTACTACTTTCACTGATGATCACTCAAGATTTGGATATGTGTATTTAATGAAATACAAATCAGAATCATTTGAAAAGTTCAAAGAGTTCAGAAGTGAAGTAGAGAAACAAACGGGCAAGAGTATTAAGATACTTCGATCAGATCGAGGTGGAGAATACTTAAGCAGTGAGTTTCTCAATTGTCTCAGAGAAAATGGTATAATCTCACAATGGACTCCTCTAGGTACACCACAGTTAAATGGAGTATCTGAAAGGAGAAATCGAACACTGTTGGACATGGTTCGATCCATGATGAGTTTTACCGACCTTCCAATTTCCTTCTGGGGATATGCCCTAGAAACGGCTGCATACCTACTTAGCAAGGTACCTGCCAAATCCACCCCCAAAGACTCTATATGAGATGTGGAAAGGGAGGAAACCAAATCTTAAGCATGTTAAGACTTGGGGTTGTCCAGCTTATGTCAAAAAGTTTGAAAATGATAAGCTACAGACTAAATCCGATAAGTGTAGATTTGTGGGATACCCTAAAGAAACCGTAGGGTATTATTTCTATCATCCAACTGATCAAAAGGTGTTTGTTGCGAAACATGCTACCTTCTTGGAGAAAGAGTTTATCCATGAAGGGGTCAGTGGGAGTAAGATATATCTTGAAGAAGTTCAAGAACCACAAGTTACCACGGACCAAAGTCAAGTACCTAACCAAGTAGAAGAACCTACTGTACCACACCCTGTTCATAAATCTGGAAGAGTACCGCAGATACCTGAGAGGTATGGATTAGTTATAGAGGATGACGATGAGGTACACATCATGAATGATGATCCATTGAATTACGAACAGGCTATGAGTAATAAAGACTCAGGGAAATGGCTTGAAGCCATGAAATCAGAAATGGACTCCATGTATGAAAATAAAGTATGGACTTTGGTTTCACCACCTGAAGGTATTAAACCTATTGGGTGTAAATGGGTTTTTAAGAAAAAGACTGGAGCAGACGGAAAGGTAGAGACCTATAAGGCCCGACTGGTTGCAAAAGGTTTCAAACAAAGACAAGGAGTTGACTATGATGAAACCTTCTCACCAGTAGTCATGCTCAAGTCCATTCGGATTTTGCTTGCGATTGCAGCTTACAACGACTATGAGATCTGGCAGATGGACGTGAAAACGGCCTTCCTCAATGGGAAACTTGAGGAGGATGTGTATATGACACAGCCAGAGGGATTTATCTCAAAAGTTGGAACAAATCAAGTCTGTAAGCTACAACGATCCATTTATGGGTTGAAGCAAGCTTCTCGTAGATGGAACATTCGTTTTGATGAGACAATCAAAGAGTTTGATTTTATCAAAAACGAGGATGAACCTTGTGTATACAAGAAGGTTAGTGGGAGCGCAGTATCATTCCTTGTATTATATGTTGATGATATATTACTGATAGGGAATGACATTCCTATGTTACAATCCATTAAAATCTGGTTATCTAAAAACTTCTCCATGAAGGACTTGGGTGAAGCATCCTATATTTTGGGGATAAAGATCTATAGAGATAGATCTAAAAGGATGCTCGGCTTATCCCAAGGAACGTACATTGATACGATGCTAAAGAGGTTTAGCATGGAAGATTCCAAAAGAGGTCTCATGCCGATGAGCCATGGAATAAATCTCTCCAAGAAACAGGCCCCAAAGACACCTGAGGAGAGAGACCGTATGAGTAAGATCCCTTACGCTTCTGCAATAGGATCTATCATGTACGGTATGATATGTACTAGACCGGATGTTGCTCACGCACTTAGTGTAACAAGCAGATACCAGTCGAATCCAGGAGAAGAGCACTGGAAGGCAGTGAAAAATATCCTAAAGTACTTGAGAAGGACTAAAGATATTTTTCTTGTCTACGGTGGGTCTGAATTAAAACTCGAGGGATTCACGGACTCAAGTTTTCAAACAGACCAAGATGACAATAAATCTGTTTCAGGGTATGTGTTTACCTTGAACGGAGGTACAGTGAGTTGGAAGAGCTCCAAGCAGCAAACAGTTGCTGATTCAGTGACAGAGGCAGAGTATATAGCTGCAAGTGAAGCTGCAAAGGAAGCTGTTTGGATGAAGAAGTTCATAACTGAACTTGGTGTGGTTCCTAGCATCAGAGAAGCAGTTCTCGTATACTGTGACAACACCGGAGCGGTTGCACAGGCTAAGGAACTCAGGTCTCATCAGAAATCTAAACACGTGTTGCGGCGATTTCACTTGATCAGGGAGATCATTGAAAGAGGAGACGTCACCTTGGAGCGTGTGGACTCTCAAGACAACATTGCAGATCCATTTACTAAAGCTCTAACACAACAGCAGTTTGATCGTCACTTAGAGAAGATGGGTATGAGATACCATGGCGATTGGCTTTAGTGCAAGTGGGAGATTGATAGTAGTGTGCATACAAGCCAATCATGTATGATGATAAAGCACATACTTTGTAAACAATCTTATTTATTTATTAATAAAATATTTATTTAAGGCATATAATTATCTACATGGTGCTGTTTTTATAATATATAAATAACCCATAGTTTTAAGCAATGCTTTTAGAATCATGATGAGATCATGATAATGAGATCTAAATTCTTAGAAAGCTTAAAAACTAAAATAGTTCCCAATTGTGGGATTACTAAAATGGGGATTAGTAAATTCGGATAGATTGGTACATATGTTGCTTGCTCATTGGATGAGGATGACTGATCTCATGGTCATTTGTGTGGAGACACTAAAGCAAGTATGTAGGTGCTTATTGGAGAATAAGTTCACTGAACGTGACTCGCTATGGAATACCTAATGGAGTTTTACTCGCCTGTCAATAGGAATTTCTAATGTGATAGTAGTACAAGTGATCCTTGGACTTGAGATCATCATAGTATCTTGTATGTAACAAATTATACTTTGACTAATTCCTTAAGGCCTTTTAAGGCATATATAGGGTATGCTTGGGTATAATGAGTTACATATGGAGATAATGAATGATCAATAAAGAATCTACCACCTTTAGTAAAAGAGGAGATATGTCCTATGTGATTCGTTAAATGACAACCCAGGAATCCTTGGCCCAGGTAGAATGAAATTAGAAAGAGGTTTCTAATTTGCATTATTTGGAGTTGTGCATTTTCTAATCGAAATACATATGATTAAATAAATTAAGACTTGACAATAAATTCATGTCTTATATTTAATTGGGACATTGTATGGTGGAAGGATTGAATTGTACGATAACTATTAACTCACAGGTTCTTTTATGATTAATGTTGAAATCTATATTATCTGAAAAGTCGTTAATCGCTAGGGAGGCTTATCCCTATTATAGAATAAATATTATTTATTTAAATAGATTATTAGTTTAATTTATTTATTTAAATAAGATTAGAATTATTCTAATTGATTTATTCATAACCGGTTTAATATGGAGAACCTAAAGGGTCACACCATAAAAGGAAGAAGAATTATTTAAGAAGAAAATGGCATGATAGTAATAATGCATTAAGTATAATTAATTTAATCTATGGTGATAAAATAAATTAAATAGCTTAATGTTTATTATTTAATATTTTAGAAATATTAAATATAAATTAATAAGAGGAGTCTTATTAATATTATTATTATTATTATTATTATTATTATTTTAATTCTAAAGGAGTTTAGGAATTAATATAATATCAGTACTCTCTCTCAATCCTAATAAAGATTAGGATATAAATTAATTAAAAGTATTTAATTAATTAAATAAAACCCTATTCTAATTGGATTAGGAGGGTTAACCTAATATCTATATAAGAGAGTCTTATATCAGAAATAAGGTACGTGAATTTTTCCAAGAGTTGGGAGTACACATATTCTATAGAGATAGAAACAAGGGTTAAGCCAATAACCCATCTTCTTGAGTTCTTCATCTTCCTTGGTGGATCACCGTTAGAGGCCAAACATTTGGGTGGCTGACATTGATCAAAGGAAGGAGCCACTACAGAGGAATCAAAGGAATCAAAGGAGTAGAACTTGTACCTGAGGAAGCTTGAATCTTCAAAGGTATAATTCTATTTTTTCTCCTTCTATATTCACTGATTATTGATGCACAAGAATGATCATGGTTATGGGTTTGTTTAAATTTTTGAAAACCTAGTTTTTGAGCTTCCGCCCTATTTATGTGATTTGATTGCATGATTGAGTTTCGTACAAACCCAACAGATCCTTCCCAAGAATCCACGTATCTCCTTCTCTGTACGAGTTACGGGCATTTCAGTAATGGCTTTGATTTTGGCGGGGTCAAGTTCAATGCCCCAATTTCTCACCAGGAATCCTAACAGTTTGCCTGCTTTGACACCAAAAGCACATTTGGCGAAATTTAGCTTGAGGTTGTACTTGCGTAACCTGTTGAACAGCTTCTTGAAATGGTCTATGTGATCATCCTCCCTCCAGGATTTGATGATGATGTCGTCAACATAGACTTCTATTTCATTGTGCATCATATCATGAAAGAGGGCCATCATGGCTCGCAGATACGTTGCTCCGGCATTGATGAGGCCGAAGGATAGTCGTCGGTAGCAGAAAGTTCCCAAGGGAGTGATAAAGGTTATTTTCTCCCGATCTTCTTCAGCAACCATGATTTGATGGTAACCAACAAAGCAATCCACGAAGGAATACATGCCATACTGCGCAGTATTGTCGATTAGAATGTGGATGAAAGGCATTGGGAAGTTGTCCTTGAGACAGGCTTTGTTCAAATCCTGGTAATCCACGCATACTCGTACCTTCCCTCCCGGTTTAGGTATGGGGACTATGTTTGATAGCCATTCGGGGTAGGTTGATACCATAATGATCCCGGTTTTGAATTGCTTAACGACTTCTTCTTTGACTTTAAGACTCCACTAAGGTTTCAATCGCCTGAGTTTTTGTTTGACTGGTTTGAACCCTTCTTTGATGGGCATTTGATGGATGACAATGTCTGTGGATAGACCGATCATGTCTTCATATGACCATTCAAACACATCCTGGTACTGTGTTAGCAGTTCGATCAGGTCGGCTTTTTGATTTGGTGTGAGGTCTGAACCTATTTGGATTTCTTTGATGTTTTCGGAGGTTCCTATGTTGATGGTGGAGGTTTAGTCGAGGTTTGGTTTGGGTTTGTCTTCGACCCATTCCTTGATCTCCTCTGGCACCTCATAGTCATCTTCTTCCTCATGATCAATATCCATCAAGTCGAAGTTCAATTCTACATCCAAGTCAGAGTTATCTTGACAGGTTGGCATCTCATCAGCAGAGACACACACATCCAATGCTTGGGTCCTGAAAACAAAAATGCTTTCATTAATATATGCAACTGCTTAAATACACATGGCATTTGCAAAGCATGACAAAAGTTACTGCTCCAGTTGTGCAATCAAAAGTAAGCAGTAAATGAAAGCATGATTAAGGGCAGATGTACTCTCTTCCCCTTTACACTTTTTGACTTAGGCAAGGAACACTGCTCCAGTTGTCCAGTGTCAGATTCTCATGAATTGGGAGAATCAAGGAATTGTGCTCGTCCGCCTCGTCCTGGATGATGACTGAGACATCCTTGAGAATAGGGCCAAGGCTTTTCTGTAGATCATTCCTCTTCTTGATGTGAGAAATTTGGACATGGTCGTCATCACTATCGGGGAGTTCGTCATTCATACCCTCGTAGTTAAGAATAACTCTCATGTTAGTGAATGGGTCTCGTCCTTCGTACAGGATCTTTTCTTTTCCCTTTTCGCTGTTTGTCTCAGGCTAGAGAGTTTTTCTTTTATGGACAGGTATGATTAGAGGAAATAGTATGGATGATACCACTGTAGGGATCTTCCTCGTAGGTTTCACCCATACGGCATTTGTGAGGTTTGGGAGCAGAATTGTAGAGGCATGAGCTTTGGGATGTTTGTGTGGATTCCGGTGGCTTGACCCGGATGAATATCCCAATCCTACTCTTCCCATCTGACTTGGGATTTGGACTGGCATCTTGATACCTTGCTTATCCTTTCCCAACCCTTCTCCAGGTTGGAAACCCAAAGATACCATCTCTTGGCCTATGGTCATTACTTCAGTGGACACTTTAGGTTTTAGGGCTGGTGCCCCAATTGGTAGATATTGAATATCGCTCACCTCGAAAGCTTGAAAACTTGAAGGCTCAATCCCCGGGTCCAGGCTAATCACTGGCATGTCCCCATGCCTGATGAGGCTGTCGTTAATGATGTACTTGAGTTGTTGATGGAGGGTGGATGGCACTGCTCCTGCCATGTGGATCCATGGTCTGCCCAACAGCAAATTGTATCCAGTGGCAAAATTGAGTACTTATAAGGATACGTAGAAGGTGTGGACCAATTTCTAGGGGAAGCTCGATTTCCCCCATAGCCTGGCGGCGAGATCCATCGAAAGCCCAGATGATTATATGACTGGTTTTGATCCGATTCGGATTGATCTTCATTCTTTCTAACGTGTCATATGGACAAATATTGAGGGAAGATCCTCCATCAATAAGCACTCCTCCGATCACTTATCCGAAGGACACTACAGCTATATGCAGGGATTTGTGGTGGCCCCTTCCCTCTGCCGGGATATCATCCTCTATGAAGGAAATCACATTGCTGTTGAAGATGTGTTCAATCACGTGACGGAATTTCTCTGTGTCTACCGTGTATGGCAGATGGGCTTCCTCTAGTACCTTCACTAGAATGTTGCGATGGTCGTTTGATGATAAGACCAGATCGAGGATAGACACTTGTTTGGGTGCGTCTTTCAAGCTTTGCACTACCTTGATTTTATTGTGTCCCATTTTGTTGAGGAACTCTTTGATCTTTTCTTTAGCCACCTTTTCTTTTGCTTTGGTAACTGGTTTAATTACCCGCTGAGGCAGGTATAATGGATTATCCTTTGATAGGATGGAAATGTTGTTTGAAGTAGAGCTTTCAATGTCCCTATAGTTCCATGGGACCTTCTTCAGACTGATGATTGGATACTGAGGTCTGAAGGGCAAGATTAGAGGCTGAGGTGCAGCCACATTCACAGGATTTTGGACTTCTTGGACCCCTTTCCTTGTCAGTACCAGGGGTGTGAGGATTGATTCCTTATCGCAGGATACGACAGCCATTGTGTCCTGGTACCATGCATTAAGGATACAGAGGCTATCTTTATCTGCCAAGTCGAGGATTTGATCTCGTCTGATTAGGTCACCTTTCTCAATCAGGTCTTGAATTAGGTTACGAAGTGCCCAGCATTCTTTCGTATCATTGCCGGGAGAGTTGGAATGGTACTGACATATTTGGTCAGGTTTGAATTTTCTGGATTGAGGATTTAATGGGGGTAATAGATCTGCAACCATCCCCTCGTTGATCATCATTTAGAGGATTTCTTCCATTGACTGGTTCAGATTGGTGAAATTTCTTTTAAAAAGGAATTTTCTACCTTCTGGGTATACTCATTTTTTACAATTGGTTGTTCGTACAACTGGCAATGATCCCTACTGGGGATGGAATTACTTCCGTTGGAGGAGAATGACTGTTAATAGATTGATAAAATTGCTTCAGCACCTTCCTGGTGAGTTGATGCTGGTAGACGACCAGTTCAGCCAACTACTCAATATGTTCCTTAAGAGACTTAACTTCTTGCTCCATCAGGAATCGCTTCTCAAAAGTTTCCCAACTCTCTGGGCTACTAAGATTGGATTGACTTGGTTCCCA
Source organism: Panax stipuleanatus (assembly GCA_020205555.1). NCBI lineage: Eukaryota > Viridiplantae > Streptophyta > Magnoliopsida > Apiales > Araliaceae > Panax > Panax stipuleanatus. The sequence goes on from CM035118.1 coordinate 5,014,120, forward strand.
AATGTAGCAGAGGTACTTAGATCCTTCTCCATTTGAGGCGCTGATCATGTTGACATTTTCTTCTTTGTGCTGTGGGAGAGGATTGTCTTGGACATGGGGTTGGTCAGGCTTTGTTACCACAATTTCCCCGCTATCAATCAAGTCTTGAATTTTGTGCTTAAAAGACCAACAGTCTTGGGTATCATGTCCTAGATATCCAGAATGATAAACACATTTTTTGTTAGAATTGAAGTTCCTTCCGTTAGTGTTGGTTGGTGGAAGAAGTTGAACAATCTTTTTCTGAGCTGTCAGAAGTTTGAACACATTCTCGAGGGAATCCCCTAGTGGGGTGAAATTTCTTCGACACCTGACTTCTATATTTTTTTGGAATTGAGGGTTTGCAGGCTGTGCTGAAGCTTGGAAAGGGGTATAGATGGGCATGTGGTTTGACTTGTCCCTTGAGTTGTGTCCTTGTAAAACCAAGGAGACTTCTTCGTCTTTCTTTTTATGGACCCTCCGGGGATTACTCCCGTAATTTCTGGATTGGATATGTTCGGCGACAGCTTCGAGGGCGGTTAAATCTTTTATCTTCCCGGATTTGAGCCCCATTTCTATCATCACGCCATGCTTGATCATTTCAGAGAATGATTTTCCTATTCCTACTAGGACCCTCTCATAATAAGGCGCTTCTTGGATATCGACGAAGGTCATGACTATTTCAGATTCAGTCATGGCAGGGGTAACTTGTGCTGCGACCCGTCTCCATCGCTGGGCATATTCTCTTAATGATTCAGTGTTCTTTTTCTTGATTTTGGTTATTTGATATCTGTCTGGAGCCAATTGTGATTGAAAACTGTACTGGCTGAGGAAGGCATGGGCCAGTTCTTCCCAACTGTGAATTTTGGAGTTGTCCAAGCGGGCATACTAATCTTTGGCTTCTCCGGTTAGACTTTTCTGGAATAGTTGCATTCGAAGTTTCTCGTCCTCAGCATAGGATCAGAGTTCTTCGATGAAGACTTTCAGGTATGTGTAAGGATCCCCGTTCCGTCATATTTCTCAAAATCAGGGACTTGAAATTTTTCGGGATAACGAGCCCAGAAGAATATGTAGAGGTCAGAGTAAGTAACATTGCCAAATGCCTCAGTCCCTTTGATAGACCGGAGGGTTTCTTCCGTCTGTTGCATTTTCTTGAAAATGTCACCAGCTTCCGGCTCTTTGACGAGGGGAGTGATCTCAGGAGTCTTGTTGGTAATGTCCTGGTTTTGTGATCCAGGAATCTGAGTTTCGGCCTTTTCTATATCTTGACCGCCAGCACCACTACTAGATGTTCCTGGTTCTGGATGAGCTTGAGATTGTTTCTCTTTAAAGGCCTTACTTTGTTCTCGCAGAAAACCGGCTAGCTCGGCTATCTGATTTTTCAGTCCTTTGAATTCTTCCCTAGAGACAGGGGTGGATTCTGGTGGAGCACTTGAAGCCATGTCCGCGGAGGGACTGAGTGCTTTCTGGAATTTAGATCTGGTGACATGACAAATTTTTACACCTACAACAAAACGTAAGCGTGTTAATTTCCAGAGGTATGTAAGGGTTGGATGCATGATGTGTTTTTTAGTGTTTATCCTGCAAAATCGAGGTTAGTTATTTTGATGGCAGGATGACATGTATTTGACAGGGAAAGTAAATCTTTCATTATTGATATTTACATTGTGCTCCTCAGGAATTGGAGACTTGACATGGAATTGAAAGAGGAAGGTATGGAGAAGCTTCCCTCCGGATTTGGTTAATCAGAGGCTGACCTATCCTAAGTTTACTCTCGCGGCTTTTGTTTCAGCATGAAGGCTCCCAGATCATCGCAATCTACTAGAAGAGAAGGTAATCCGATCGTTCAACTGGAGCGAATCTGAGTGGTGTATTTTCATGAGGCACCCCCAGAGACTTAATCGTCCCCAGAGTCATTACTTAACACCGACCGGGTTATCCTCCTTCTGAGAGGGACACACAACATACATTCACATATATCGTGCCTCACCATTGTGCATATGATGACATGGGTGCGAAGCACTAAATATGGGTGCGAAGCACTAAAAAGTAGGAAAACATTCATTCACATTCATTCAATGTAAAGACGCAACATTCACTCATTCATTGACTGTGGAGACGCAGAATTTCACGCATTCAATAGTTTTGAAAGGGAAATATTTGAAAAGATTAGAAAGCAGCCTAAGCCCTCTACTGTCCCCAGCAGAGTCGCCACCTGTCGACGTTGAAAAATTTAAGAACCCCGCGGTTCAGTTCGTAACCCGAGTTTCCTCAAATCGATCTTCCTAAGTTCTCTCTACCCCCACTCTTTTTATTTTGGAAAAAGGTTTTGAAGGGTTTTTTAGGAAAGAAGCCAACATGTTTTTATGTCGACGATTTGAACGTTTAGAGTCGGTAGTTGGTAGATTTGAAAATGGTTGTACCAACTCAACCGAGTTTGATTTGAAAAGAGGCCCAATTGCTGGACACTATCAAAACTTGATCTTTGAAATCGGAGTTTTGAGTTCGGGGGCTTGGTTAAGTGTGGGGAAGGTGTTAGGCACCCCACGACTCCCGTGTAAACACGGTACCGCATCTTTTCAATATTTCCCTTAAAACTGTGAATGCGTGAGTGAATGCTGTTTGAAAATTGGGCCTATTGATTTGATTGATTGAAAGCTTTGACAAACTTCGTTGAGCCTATATACGAAGGGTTTGATTTGATTTGAAAATCAGTCTTTGATTTGATTTGCAAAAGCATTTAATTTTATTTACAAAAGCTTTTCTTTTGATTGAAAATGATGTTTTAAAAGCTGGTTTATCAAACCTTTACGCTGCCATAAGAATTGAAGCGTATCGCTACTTTTAATTTTTTTTTGTCTTTATAGCCTTAAGGCTGCATGTGAATGGTGATTTGTCGGGCTGCGAAGCATCCTCGACCACAGAAATAGACAAGTGTCGGTCTCCTCATAGGTGTGAAAACCATCGGAGGGACGCTGACACGATAATTAACATTTCATTATGATGAGACCTTAAATTCGGATAACCGTTTTAAGGTCTGTGTATGTACATTTTACAAAAAAAACTGGCAGGGTACATCTATAAACTGGAGTTTGTCCATCATGGGAATTAGATCCCAATCGATTTGATCGTAAATTCCATGATTCCTAGGCTCACATATGAGTAGCCCATAAACCTGCACAGTTCAAATTTGCACAGAAATGGATATATATACATCCTCATGTCACAATGGAACCAAAGATTCATCAATAAATCCTGGCTGCGAATGGCCAAAGCGTCTCGTTCCTACTAGATAGTGATTTAAAGGACGCGAGTTTGCTTTTAAAGCTGAAACTATATAAAAATAACTAGATTTAAATAAATCTCAGTCATTATAGCTTCCAGGTTCTGTCGGGACCTATTTGGACCTTTGAAAGCTAAAATTGGCGAGATTTGGATAAATCTAGTACGCTCGCCGATATGTTAGTGCAGATTCATATACAAATGAATATTAAATGCAACAGTTGAATAAATTGAGTAAAGCAATATATATATATAATTATATATACAAAAGCTGTAAAAGGGCGATGGGTTTTCACTCGCAAGCCCGGACTGGAATTGAAATATATATATTTATAAAAAACTGTAAATAGCCACGAAATAATCCAGGCTGTGACAGTAATGAAATATATATATATATATATATATATATATATATAGAAAAACAGTAATAAGGGCGATGGGTTTTCACGCTAGTGCCCGTACTGGAATTGAAATTAACAGAAAAGTAGCCAATCAGTGACTGGGGAGAGCACCCAGTATGGCGAAGTGTGCAAAAGCAGTAAAATGGCCACGAAGTAATCCAGGCCGGACTGAAAATATATAAATATATATATTGCAAGAAATGTAGTCAACTAGGACTAATATGAGTACCAGTGATGGTGAAATTCGCTTACATATGCGTAGATATATATAAAAGCGATAAACTACCACAGATTTGACATCCGGGCTTGAAATAATTGAAATGTTAGTCCATTTACAGTTAAATAAGCACAAAAAGGGCCAAACCCGAACTGGGAAAGCAACCCAGTCCGGCGGAGTTGCCAAAAATGTGTGTGCTAGTGCATTGAAGCTGCTAAAGCTGACGGATCGTCAATCCGAGTTGTAGAAATGTAAAATTTTGTGTTTATGTACAGAAATGTACCACATTTTTATGAAAACGGCCACGGAACTAATTTTCGGGCATATTTAGAAGATGAAAATTCGTGTGCAAGTGGAAAACAGTGCAAAGTAGTAGTATTGACTTTCTGATCGTAAAAATACTTATAATGAACTGCAATACGGGCTTTTTGCCAAATCGTAGGCTCTATACATCCAAATCTACCTATTATTTTCTGATATGTGGTAGTATATGGGTATATCTACGCGTTGGAGTGAAAATATTTGGGTTTGAAAGAGGTGTAAAAGTTGAAAAATCAGACAGGCAGAGCTTTGCTACGTTTTGAAACTTGAAAATGAAGGGGGTGCACGTTTATTTATAGGCCAGGGAGCCTTAGCTCTACCTGCGGATGCCGCAGGTAGAGGTGCGACTCCCTAGGTGGGGCCCGCGGTGTCAGGTTCTGTCTTCTCGAAGTACGTGCACTCTGGATAACGCGCAGTCGAAGTTAAAACTTTCTAACCTTTGATCGGAGCATCCGTTTGAGGCGTGCGATACCTTTTCGGAAAGCCCTCGCTGAGAGTGTCACAATGACATAGGATAAAACATTTTTTGGGTCCAAGAAGACGGGTTCATAACCAGGTCTTCAATTCTCCGCAATTTGTCCGTTGAGCTACCTTGCGTCGTTTGCACTCGGGATCGTCGTTATGGTTCATTCTGACTTCGATGGCATCAATTCGGCTTGAGTTTGACCAAATCTGTTGATAGTTGGATAAAATGACTGTTTTGCCTTTCCTGGGGTGGTCCTTGGTGGATCTGGCTTCCCAGGGTTATCTCTGGGGCTGAATTGCATTTCCCGGATTGACGCCGGGACTGACTTGTACTTTTCGGGCTGAGGCCGGGGATGAATTGACACGTCCTAGGTTGATATCAAGGTTGAACTGTACCTCCCGGGTTGATGTCGGGGCTGACTTGAAGGCCCGATATTGAGATCGGGGTTTGACTAACGGTCCGATCGAAGATCGAAGCCGGATATACGGTTTGATTGGAGATCGGAGCTGGATATACGGTCCGATTGGAGATCGGAGCTTGATATACGGTCTGATTGGAGATTGAAGCTGGATAGATGGTTCAATTGGAGATCGGAGCTGGATTAACGGTCTGATTGGAGATCGGAGCTGCATTGACGGTCCGATTGGAGATCGGAGCTGGATAGACGGTCCGATTGACTATCGAAGCTGGATAGATGATCCGATTGACTATCGGAGCTGGATTGACTGTTTGATTAGAGATCGGAGCTGGATTGACGGTTCGATTGGAGATCGGACCTGGATTGATGGTCCGATTAGAGATCGAAGCTGGATTGACGGTCCGATTGGAGATCGGAGCTGGATTGACGGTTCGATTAGAGATCGGAGCTGGATAGACGGTCCGATTAGAGATCGGAGCTGGATAGACGGTCCGATTGACTATCGGAGCTGGATAGATGATCTGATTAACTATCGGAGCTGGATTGATGGTCCAATTGGAGATCGGAGCTGGATTGACGGTCCGATTGGAGATCGGAGCTGGATAGACAGTCCAATTGACTATTGGAGCTGGATAGATGATTTGATTGACTATCATAGCTGGATTAATGGTTCGATTGGAGATCAGAGCTGGATTGATGGTCCGATTGGAGATCGGAGCTGGATTAACGGTCCGATTGGAGATCGGAGCTGGATTGCCTGTTCGATTGGAGATTGGAGCTGGATTGACTGTCTAATCGGAGATCGGAGCTGCATAGACGGTTCGATTGACTATCGGAGCTGGATGGATGGTCCGATTGGAGATCAGAGATGGATTTACGGTTCGATTGGAGATCGGAAATGGATTGACGGTCTGATTAGAGATCGAATTTGGCTGGAGTACCGATATTGGGGATAGGATTTAAGTTACCAATATTTAAGGACCAGCATTGACGGTCGGTTTTGAATTGAAAGACCGACATTAGTAGCCGGGTTTGAATTGATTGACGGTTTTGCCCTCCTATAGTGTTAGTATTGGGGCAAGAAAATTTCGAGTGTCTACAAACGGAAAAAAAATTTAACTTATTTCCTTTTATTTCATACTTACCAAAAAGGTTTACTTTTATTCTTAAGTTACAACATAAAAAGAGAACTTTGTTTATTTTATTCTTTTTCCATTGAAATCACAATCTGTCAAACAATGTGTGAATGTTTAAATTCTGAATGCGTTTGAACAATTCATTTAGAAAATTATGGTTGAATCAGTAAGAAGCAGTGTTGAACAAGGTTTTCAGACTCGGACTGATTATCGAATCGGAAAAGGTATTGGGTGGATAGATCACTGGTCCAACCAATAGTCGAACCGTTATTGACACAGTGACGTCATTAATATATAAAATATATATTAGTAGTAATTAATAAAATTTTAAAAAAAATTCGTTTCTTTATAAACTAGAATATAATAAAGTTGAGTTACAATATTACTAAAAGTAGTTACTTTTAATATTAAATTTTTGTTGGTACAAAAAAAGGTGACTGGGTCAATAACCGATTTTATAGGTTGACTTTGACCAAAATTGGGTTTTTTTTGTTCAAATCGGACCAGAGTGCCAACCGATTCCAGTTTTTACCGATCGAACAGGCGGTCTGGTCAGGTTTTTAAAACCATGGTGCTAAATGATATTTTTATCTACCCTTCATAGACAATTAAAAATTATATTTAATATCCATTTTTTTTACTATTGTAAACAAATTTTGTTGTTTACAATTTATTTTTAATATTTTTAAAATAAATTGGTTAATAATCAATTTAATGAATATTATTGTAATCTTTTGTTTTGGTTTTATGAATTAATAGAATGTTATTAAAAAATTTAGTATTTATTTCTAAAATTATATTGGTAAAGAAATTGATATTTTCACATGAAAAGTGTCGTTATGTAAAAACTGTCGCTATAGGATCTATAACGACGATTTTTATGTGAAAATATTAAAAAATTATGTGAAAATATTAATTTCTTATTACTAATAGTACACTCCATCAAAAATTGTTCACAACTTTATATTTATTTATTTTTAAAATAATATTATTTATCTATAATTACATAATAAATTTATTTACGACAAAGTTAAAATAGAGGGAATTTCATAACATGTACCCTTAGAATACATGCTAAGCACACAGTTCAAGCGAATATTTTCTTAAATTCTGTGCATATTTTTTTGAACTTAGTGCAAATTAGACCTGGCAAAAATAGGCCCGGGCCCGTAGGCTAGCCCGGCCTGCCCGCAAAAAATTGGGCCATGGGCTTTATTATTACAGCCCAAGTAAAGCTAGGCCATTTTGGCCCGGTCCGTTTTTGGCCCGGCTCGCAAGTAGCCCGGCCTGCTCGTGAGTTATTTTTTTTTAAAAATAACAACAATGTTGCTTGTGAGGGTTGAACGTTAGACCTCTAAGTTATTAAATAAGAGTTCAAACCAATTCAGCTACAACAGTTTTTTGTTTAAATACAATTTTCAAAATATTTTTTCTTCCTTTTTGAAATGATTTGTCCATCTGCAAAAAAGAGGTACTTGTGTAACAGATTTATAGATATTTTCAGGCACGTCAGGGTTTACTAAAGGAGATGAATCAGTTTTTAATATTATTTCAAAAGATTTTCTAGATCAGATTTGAAAACCAGCCATGACATTTGTCCTTAAAGAAAAGTAAGGATAAAGCATTGGCCCATATTTGTGCATGTATTATGCTTTGAGGAACTCGTCAGTGCATCTCATGCGTGTTTAGTTTCTTTTGATACACCTTACAAAATTAGGTACTTTTACTTTCTTAAATGTTAGTGACACTTATCTACAATACATAAGGCTGAGCATTCGGTTATAACCGAACCGAATAAGCTATTCGGTTATAACCGAAAACCGAAATTACACTATTTTTACTATCCGAACAACAACCCGAATTGTAAGATAACCAAAAAATCGAATAACCGAAATTAATAGCTTCCATAAATTATCAACAACAATCAAGTGTTAATTGTCAACCCTCAACAACAGAAGCAGCCAAGCCCAATCACCAGGTTTAAAATTAATAATTAACACGATTAAAATTAACAATACATAATTAACCTGATTCAAATTTTCAGTAAATAATTTGACAAAGTTTAAGCAGTGAAGCAGTGTAGCATAAGCAAAGCTACAGAAGTAGTGAAACACCAGCAGTAAGAGTCTTACCCCAACTATCAAAAGAACTTCTAGGCTTCTAGCTACCAAACTGACTAATACATGAGAAAAAGTTAAAAACCCAAAAATAAGAACCCAAAATCACAACATTGAACAAAACCCTTAAGTCATATAAAAAGAAGAAGAAAGGGAAGAAGCCATCATCCTTAAATTTGATTCATGTTGGTCTGCTAGCAACCCAAATTCACAACAGTGAACAAAACCTTTAAGTCATGCAACAATCTAGCGAAGGAGCGGAGGGCCGGAGGCGTTGACTCGCAATTTGGGCAGAGAGTGAGATGAGAGTGAGCGATCAAAGAGACAGAGTGAGAAATATGAGATGAAAGATCTGAGGTGGGTAATGGGTATTGACTAGTGAGAGATGAGAGATGAGGGGTTTGAGATCTGAGAACTAAGGAGTATGACTATTTGTCTGTATTAAGGCTTTACTTTTTTTTTAATTCGGTTATTCGGTTTAACCAAATAACAAAAAACCAAAACCAATCCCGAACCCGAAAAGCGGATAATAAAACGGTTATAACCGAATTACAGAAAATAACCAAATAATCGAAATAATTCGGTTAAAAAAATTCGGTTATGTTCGGTTATTCGGTTTTACCCGTTTTTTGCTCAGTCCTAACAATACAGGTTTCTTCCCTCATTCACATGATATTTCTATTACTTTACATATAAAAAAGAGCTTATTACTGGTATTTTTTACATATAAACTGAGCTAAGATGATTTTATATTTTGAAATAAAAATAACACAATTTATTAAAGTTAAGTGTTTATTTGTATTATTGATATTGATTGTGCATTTATGTATTTGTATATGTATAAAAAAATATATTTCTTTTGAGTTAAATTGACAAATTGTGTAGCATAATTTTATAAAAAAAAAAAAAAGAAAAGCCCACGGGCCGGGCTGGCCCAACCCGGTCCAGACCTCACAATTCTGATCCAAAAAAGCTGAACCATTTTGGCCCAGTCCGCATCTAAGCCGACCCGGTCCGTTTGCCATGTATAGCGCAAATACAGAAATGAAGGAATATATACACACGTTCAAAATAATATTCTCTTTAACACATGTTAAGAGGACCCAAAATAAAGATATACACCATGACTCGTCATTTCATCTTTTCATTCACTCATGGAGATTCTTTTCATTCGGTTTTATTAAACAAACACCTGATTGCCGCTACAACCTGACAATCAAACACATAATAATCCTGAATTGGCCGTAGGGTTTCAGATTCTATTAAGTTTCATGAATTCCGGGGCAGAAAAGAAACAATTTCTGAAGGAATTCGGTGATAATTATGGCTATCCGAATTCTCCCAAGAATATCGATGAGATTCGAGCTACCGAATTCAAGAGATTGGATGGTCAGTATCTTTATCTTCCTATATTTATAATCGGAGATTTTTTATATTGGGGGTTTGATAGTTTATCTCTCCTTGGTGAAATTAATTAAAATAGAGATAGGATAGTTTTAGAGATTGGAGATTTTCTGTATTGACTGATATTTGTAGTTATTTATGTTCTTGAGTTAATTGGGAATGGGAATTTGCAGGTTCGGTGTACTTGGATCATGCTGGTGCAACTTTATACTCTGAGTCACAAATGGAAGAAATATTCAAATCTCTTAGGTGTACTGTTTATGGGAATCCCCGTATCCTCCCTAACACTTTAATTTTGCTAAAATTCTTCCATGAATACTCTGTATGCAACACTATAAGCCCTGTTCGCGTGTGAGTTGTTTTTTTTACTATGTGGACGTTTGTATGCGACTTTATTTCTAACTTATAATTGACGTATAAGTTGTTTTTAAGCAGCAATTTCTTACTACTCATAAGTCATGCTAAATAAGTTGGTTTGACTAAATGTAATGATTATTTTACCGTTCATCCTTTTGACAAATTACATCTAACCTCTCTCTCTATCTCCCTCCCTCTCTTTGGCACTCTCCCTATTTCTCACTCTTTCGCTCTCCCTTGAGCTATTAGCAATTGTGTGAGAAGTCAAAATTATCTCCCTGTGCAGTTGGTAACATCATGCATCAAAAACAATCTTTTGCTAGTGTACTTACTCCAAATTATTGTTTCAAGTGTTGTAAGCTCTATTTGTAATTTATTGAATATTTAATATCTGGTGTGTAGACTTGTTATATGTTCATATGTCTTGGACCTGCCTCAGTATTTTAATGATTCATTTTAATGTTTTATTAATGTTGGAATGAATGATGATTCTTATGATGGAATATTGAATCAATGTGTTTTTTTTATCAATGTTCTTTTTTAGTAATCTTTACAATTTATTTTAACTTATAAGTCGTTATCAGCAAAACACATTCACATCTTGTTTTAAATTTTAAATTATAAGTTTGATATCATGCCATGGCATAAAAGTTACTAGACAAAGAGAATCCATTACTTTCCACAACATATGTAACTTGGATTCAATGTCTTCAAGTTGGCAAGTTATTTTCTCAAATAACATTTCAAGTTTTACATGTTTGCTACTATCGTCCTGCATATTGTACTATTGGTAGAATGAAATCATGTTCCTTTTTTTGTTGTATATTATTGAATCTGTTCAGGAGGATACCTTAAATATGGAAATTTTAGATACCCAAAGTAGTGCCAGCTCTGCCACTTCTGAAATTGTAAGAAAAGCTCGCGAACAGGTAACATGTCGGTTTTGGTCAATTGTAGCGCCTATCCTTATTTCTTGAGGGTTAGAGCACAAATTTTTATGTTTTACTAGTAATTTTTCTAACCCTGGGTGCATAAGAGATGTACATATTATAATTTCTGAAAGTGTTTAAGTTAATCAATTTATGGAGATAATAAGAGTGTTTTATACCTATGTTCTACACCTTGTGCAGGCCGCAAATGAACAGTTGTTCATGAACAGAGTGTTCAGTTTGGTTAAGTTTTAGGTTGATTAAGGTTTAGCTCGGTCTTTTTCATTTGTGAAAATCTCGAGCTTGCTTAGGCTCAGACATTTGTAAATGAACCAATCTTGAACACAATTGTTAGGCTCGTTTACTGAACGCGCCAACCTTGACCAAGGCTGAGCTTGACCCTGATCACTTGCAGCCTATTTCTACCCATTTTGTGAAATTCATTATTTCCTTTTTCTTTAGTGGGTTCTTTTATTTATAAATTTTGGTATTTGCTCGAATAATCATTTCGATTATTCTTGAATGCGACTCAGGTACTTAATTTCTGTAATGCATCCCCAAAAGAGTACAAATGCATATTTACTTCCGGGGCAACAGCAGCCCTCAAACTTGTTGGAGAGGCGTTCCCCTGGAGCAGGCAGAGCAGTTTTATGTATACAATGGAGAATCACAATAGTGTTCTTGGAATCAGAGAGTATCCTCCTGTGATCCTATCATTGCAAATATGCAATTGCCTTTTTTTAAGCTCTGAGTTGTTGGGACAAGTCATGATATGGGTTGTAGGCCTATTGTATTCTTACATATATTGTTTCGGTACTTAAAGGTTCATAGCATTAATCTATCAGTTCCTTAAAAGATCATGTTCACCACCGGAAAATTCCTACCGATCCCAATCTCAAAATCATATCAAAAGATCATTGCATGGTCACAACCTGAAAAATCCTACTGATTTTGTTAATCATGTGGGGAAGTGAAACCTGTTCTCTTGGTTGGTTGGAGTTTGACTAAGAGATTTTCAGATAGCAATTAAAGGGTTTGAAGAAACTATTCTTCAATTTTTTTGGCTAGTTTTACTTTAAGTTAATGCTCCTTTTCTGTGTGATCAGTTACTGCTTATTATCTGTAAAATGGGATAGAATTACATTTATAATAATTTTCAAGACTTTGTGGCTTCTTGTTGGCTTCAGCCCACCAACTACCATGTTGGCTCTCTGTTAGTCTCTAAGTATTCTCATTATTTCTTTTTAAATATATTGGTTTCTTTGGATTTGTCTATCCTTAATTTTCTAGATACGCACTCAGTAAAGGAGCTGCAGCCTTTGCTATAGATATTGAAGCGGCAGGACATCATGATGGCTCAAGAAGCATCGACTCTTTCGTTAAAGTTTTACAGCATGATGTACAAAGGAGAAGTGAAGTTAGGCTCCTTGACGAAGAGCCTACTGGTAGCTCACGAGTTTGCTGACACTTGATGCATCTTTGCAAAGTTGACCAACACTAGTTCCCCTCAACCTTTTCCTTACTATGTTTATTATTACACCTATGTTAATGCAATTACTCCCTCCGTCCAACGGTCCAATTTGACTTTTGCGCAAGAAATATGAGACGAGTGTAAATCTAAAACAGGTCTTGACTGTACTTCGCGCTAAGGTTCTTTTATTTCAAAATAAGGGTAAAGGGAAACCTTTGAATATTTTATAATCTATGAAGACGAGGTTATGGATATTTGAAAATGAAAACGGTTTTGGTTAACACTCAGCAGTCAACCTGAAACCAGAGTATAGGCAACTACAATTATCCAGCTTTATGATCCTATTGACTTTGTAGTTGATAAATGATGAGAATCTTTCATTTCTTTCTTTTCGAATGTGCAGGTTTAGAATACAAATGAGTAGGAACTGAATTATTAATGAGTGATAATTATTGAAAATTTTGTCATACTTAACCTTATCCATGAGTAGAAGCTGAATTCTTTGTCTACTTCTTGAGCATGTAAAGTTTATTATAGGGAGTCAAAATGATATTAATACTTTTGAATGAGTTGAGTTTAATTTCTCTAACTGGTACTTTGTTCGTTGCAGGTAATGTCTGCAACTTATTTGCTTTTCCCTCGGAGTGCAACTTCTCAGGCGTGAAATTCAATCTCGATTTGGTGAACACAATTAGGGAAAATCCAGTGAGAATTTTGGAAGGCTCTCCATATTGCAAGTAATAACTTAGCTACCAATATCTGCATTAGTTATTAATTGGCAAAACTAATGATTTAGCCACCGAAGTTGGCACTTTTTTTTGAATACCTGATTGAACTTTTAATTTATTAAATTAGCTCATTGAACTAATTATTATTTTCAAATTGGGTCATTCCGTTTAAAAAAATTGACAGACGTTAATTTTTTATCTGTGGCGCTGACGTGGACGTAAAAAAAAAGGAAAAAAGAAAAGAAAATGACATGGAAAATCTAAGATAGCATAAAAAAATAAAAAATATTGCTTATGTGGCAAAAAAAAAACTTGAAAATCAAAACAAAAAAATCAAAACATCCTTTTGCAAAACAGATTTAACCATCTTTATTTGATTCCTTTTATTCTCCATCAAAGTTTTTCTACTTTTGTTTCTGATGACTAGTTTCTTCTATCTCCTTTATGCCGATTCTTTTCATCCCCCATTACCCAATATTCATATGCTGCCGAGGAGTTGTAACATTGATAAGATATATCAGCTTGGGGACTCCTTATCGGACACCGGGAATCGGCTTAGGGAGAATCCTTCCAGTCCGTGCTCTAAGTTTCCCTATGGAGAATCTCTTCGTAAGGAGCCCACTGGCCGTTGTTCCGATGGGTTATTGACGATTGACTACATTGGTATGTAAATTTTTTTATGTTTTGCTTTTGTTCCGGTATGTTTGAAACCCAAATCTGGCTCTGTTCCGTCTATCTCGAGCTTTTCGTAGGTTTCAATCCTCTGCCCCCTCCATCTCAGTCATCCAATCTATCTTATTCCATAATCCTGCCGAACCTCCAAACCCTAATTGTAACCATAGCTGTGCCAGATCATTCAGTAATCATTTCATCGATTCGCTTAAAATTTATTAACGTTACTTCCCGAATGCCGAATTTCCCAGTGAGAAGTTGAAATTTAAGGACTTTAATTTAATCATATTGGGCCACTATGTGGGCATTTCGACGTGGACCAGTGAAAATGAGGAAGATACGAAGAAGGTAGCACCCACTTCATGGATTGATTTGTATCTGCCTCAGAAGATTCGGCCTTATGCACAGTGTTGCACACCTTGCTCGTTTGGATAAGCCGATTGGCGGACAGCTGAGGAGATGGCGAGGAGGCGGCGACGGTGGTGAAGAGGGGGATTTAGGCAGGTTCAACTAATCCCTCTTGGACTGAAGATGAGATTCAGATTCATTAGCAACTGGGTAAATTGGGGTTCTTAATTTTTTTCCTAATAATGGGGTTCTCGATTGAGGATTTAATATAGAAAATCCTAAAATTTGGGGAAGATGAAGAAAATGAAGATCTGTTTTGATGATCTGCTTTAATATAGAAAACCCTTAATTTTTCATTTTGTTTTTGATGAAGATCTGTTTTTGATGTTTTGATTTTTTTGTTTTTATTTTCAAGTTTTTATTTGCCACATAAGTAATATTTTTTATTTTTTTATGTTGTCTTTTATTTTCCATGTCATTTTCTTTTCTTTTTTTCTTTTTTTTTACGTCCACGTCAGCGCCATGTAGATAAAAAATTAACGTCTGTCAATTTTTTTTAACGGAATGACCCAATTTGAAAATAATAATTAGTTCAGTGAGTTAATTTGATGAATTAAAAGTTCAATTAGGTATTCAAAAAAAGGTGCCAAATTCGGTGGCTAAATCATTAGTTTTGCCGTTATTAATTCTTTATAACAAGTGCGCATAATATATGCATAGCTGTTTACTAAAACATTATTTTTCTATTTTATTGGTGTCTTCAGTGGAGACGGTGTCGTGAGTTTATTTTGGATTGTTTATATCAATTACCTGACTTAATGATTTGAACCAGGGGATGCTGGATGGTTCTCATCGATGCTGCAAAAGGATGTGCAACAGACCCACCAGATTTATCCAAATATAAGGCAGACTTTGTTGTCATGTCATTCTACAAGGTATCTGTTCGCAAGTCCAGAAGTTGTCAAAATTATACATGAAAAATTGGTTCTATATTTTTTTTTGATAGAAGATTTGTAATATGAATTAACAATAATTGTTGGTCCATGCATCATTATTTTCTCTGTCTAGCTATTTGGCTATCCAACTGGACTTGGAGCTCTCATTGTTCGAAATGGTAAGCAGTTTATTGGAAAAGATTTGTACTGTTGGTTCATAATATTAAGGATGTGGAAAATTATCATGTGCAATAGAGTATGAATGAATTTTTGATTTTTTGAAACCAACTTTTGTCTTATTTTTTCTTTTGTTGGTTATACAATAAGTTGAAAGATGATGTTAACTTTGTATGTTTGAATTTGATGTAATATTTGTGGAATATTGACACTGCTTCATGGTAACATAGAATTCCGGTAACAATCTCTCTGTTCCAAAATATAAGATCAAAATTGACTTTTCAAAGTCACAAAATCAAATTGATGTGATTTATTTTACTTTTGAAAACAACAAATCTTGTACTGAGTAGTACCTTTTACCTAGTTTTTGATTTTCATAATTGTTTTATCTAAAATTAAAAGGAATCATATCAATTTTAACTTGGAAATATCTCAAATTCACTTCAAAAGTCAACTTTAATCTTATATTTATGGAATGGAGGGAATACTTTAAATTTTGCATGGTTCTGGTAAACCCAAAATTTAAAGGGATAGGAAAAAAACAAAGTCAGAAATAAATTTCTTGCCAAAGAGAAGCCATTTCCACCCAAAGAAGAGCTAATACTAAATCCAGGTTCAATACCTAGTCATACCTTCCTCTACCCAAAAGTAGTCCCATTTCCAAAAAAAATTGTTCCACAAAAAGAGTCATCTTTCTATTGATGGTAGTATTAGATGTCACAATGTTCTCAAATATAACGACACAATTTCACTACTAGGTCACCACTACTAAATGAAACACTCATTAAATGTAGGGATAAACATGAAAGAAAAATATATCATTAAAATTGAAGTTTGCAAATTTTGTAAATGCGACTCCTTTTGTAACGGATAGAGTATTTGATAAGAATATTAACAAATTTGTATACACTGTTATATTTCTAATGGTATTATTGTCATTGTATGTAAATTCGGAGCAACTAGAATTTGGCGAGCGCTCTAATTCTTTCAATCTAATCTCTCATATGTATTCTTGGTATGTGGACTTTTTGTATGCAATTCCTTGGTTAAGTTGGTTTCAAGCTTGTAGTTTCTTCCTTATGTTGTCAGTGCAGTTGAACTCTGTTTGGTTTGGGCATTATGATGTACTATGGTTTGTCTCTTTATGTGCAAGTTGCGGCCGAAAGAATGATGTATGATGTACATTGTCAAATCACTGGCTTTTCTAAGATGACACTAATACAATAGAAAACCATAGGCCTTTTAAGTCAGAGTTCCCTTTCGAGGACTCATCTTCCATTTTTCACGGTGATTCGGAAGAAATAAATAAATAAAAAAAATCTTACATGTATTGCTCTTCATCAGCTAATTTTTGGAAAAGGGGTAAATACCTGTATGATTATGAATTTTGCCAACAAGCTTTGGGAAACAATAGGTTCCAGGCATAGTCAGATTTATGAGGGAATAAGTTGTAATAAGGTCCACATCCAAACATATGTATGATTGTATTTTATATAAGGTCTTAACTCTACTGACGCTAGTTCCAGTAAGTTGTTATGACTTTTTTGGGCTAAGAAGCAAGGATTCGAGTTGGGGATTTGTGTTCGCTATATGAGCATTTGATGGTTTGGCAAATCACACAGTGGATTTGGCACATATTTAAATATTAAATAAATTTTATTTAGAAACATATAAACATATTAGAGATAATGTAAATATGTATATGACATTGTATAGGAACTGAACAAGGTATAATATATATTTATATCATAGTTATCAAGTCGTCGACTAGTCGTCGCTTAGGCGACGACTAGGCGCCAAGTCGGGAAAAAAATTCAAGTCGTCTGGACGACTTGGTGGGAGAGCACAAAGTCGGGCGCTCAGTAGACGATTTGGACGACTTTCCGGCGACTTGGAAGACTAGTTTGAGAAGCAGGCGACTTTCTGGCGACTTTCAGGTATTCTTTTTCTCCGCTTCTCTTCTTCTTCTTCTTCTTCTTTCTCTGTCTTCGTCTCTCTGTTTCTTCTTCTCTTTCTCTCTCTGTCTCTCTTTTTCTTCTTTGTCTCTATTTCTTCTCTTTCTCTCTGTCTCTTTGTTTTTGGAGAAGGAAAGTGGTATCAGATCTATTGTTCTCGGCTGAGTAAATATCTTATGGATAATTACAGTTAGGTACCCCATAGTCTTCATAAATTTTTAGTTTAGTCCCAAAAAATTTCTTAAATTACAAAATAGCCTCTAAAATTTTACATATCAGCCCCTATAGTTTCATTTTCTTTCATTTCAGCCCCTGAAGTTTCAGAAGTTTCAGTTCAGCCCCTATTTCTTTATATTTCCTGCCCTTACGTCCCCAGAGTGAAGAAAAAAAAATATTTCTTGAACATCTTAATGTAAAATTATAAATAGGATCCTTAATTATAAATTTATGGTATTCTATAATATAATATTAAAATTTAAAAAATTAAACATAAATTTAAAAATTATATTGAATTAAACTAAATATTGCAAATGTATCACCATTTATATAATTTGAAGTTAGTACAAGTTCAAAAACTTACAAGTTTACAACTATAATAAAATTATCCATTTTAATTTACTCTTTTTCACTTCTTGTTGTGATTTTATATGCTACAACATATATTATGAATATGGTAAATCATTAGAAAAATAATTATATCAATCTTCATATAAATATTAAATATATATAATTTTATTCGTATAAAATTTACATTATTAACGATTTGTCGACTTGCGGACGACTAGTCGGGCGTTTTGTCGACTAAGCGCTTAAGCTCCCGGCAACCGCTTTGCCTCGACTTGGCGATTTGATAACTATGATTTATATACATATTATTCATAAATAAATTAGAACTCTTCTTATTCATAAATAAAAGAAAGTAATATAAACCAAAGAAGGAATAGTTTGAAAGAAAAAAAATGGAATGAGTCAGTAAGACACTTGGACATTGTAGAAACAAAAAAGAAGGTAACTCAATCCGTGAAATAAAGAGCAAAATGGAAAGAAGACTGAAGATGTGCCAGTGGCCGTGAGGAAAGAATCGAGATATGTAATAGAGCAAACTTTTAAATATCAGGTTTTCAAAACTTTAATGTGACATAACACGGGATTGGACTAAAAGTTGGGAAACAGGTAGTCACTGGAAGAGGTAGTTCTTAATCGATTGCATCGTCTAAGAGCTCTGCCGGGATCACAGGTGTTAGATTCGTGAACAACTAGGGCATTTGACGCGTTTAAGTGTTGATTTTTACTCTTTAATTTTGCAAATGACACAAATTGCCCCTACTGTATCTGACGTATAAATCCATCAGTGATTTTGTGATGCTCCCAAATTCGGATACTTTCAACCCACAAATATGGTGCTACACGGTGCTACTAACTATACATTCATTCCAATGAAACTGTATCAAGATGAACATATTTACTAAATTCTTATTACAATAATAATAATAAATCATTCCCAGGTTCTGTTAACCATTACATCGTTCATTGTCATAGTATAAGTTCATACAAATATACTATTCTAGTACAGGATAATCTACTTATCCATCTTGGCCTTGGCCTTATCCTTACCGGAACCTTCAGTCCGTTCACTCTTAGCGTAATCATATAATTCAAGCAAAAGTGAGCATAACTAGCTCAGCAAGTCTAACAATGTATAAAGCAATCACAAAATTAAGAATCATATGATTGAATCTTCAATAACTGTCTGAACAAATAGTTATGGAGTACTATGAACAATCTAAATAGCACTTTTCATTCTCTTAAAACAATTCCAAAGTACATATAGTGACTTAAGAATTTTTGAGTTGGTCGAAAGACCATGAACATTCTCATTTCGTTTTCATTCATGAAAAGGATATCCCGGCACTAAGACCCTACATCTGATATAACTTACGAACACTTCTAGGTGATCAGCCTATAGTACTCTATGTTAATCAACACTCGTCTGTTAAATGTATTTACGATTAAGTTTTGGCAACCTCACGTGCCCGTCGAATAACCGACGTAAAATACATTTGTTTATTCATATTCAGGCTTATCATTGGATCCGTACCAAAATAATTGGCTTAGGATAACGTTATCAATACTACTTTGAAAGACTTGTAAACAAATCAATCAACTTTAAGATTTGTCTAGCCGAGTTAAGAATGTCATCGACTCTTTCATAAATAATTCATATACAATGTAACATGAATCACATAAACTTGACTAACACAAAGGTCAGACAAGCGTTAGAAGAACTTGCCTTCAAGCGTCTTCTACGTTAAGTTCAACCGTTCTCGGCCTTTACAGTTTCTGCATGATATATTCACATAGCACACTGAAATTAGCTACCAAATAATCTACACATTGTTTATACCAACTCCTTTCTCTTCTATAGTTTAATTGAGATTATTTCATTAATAACATTTGTTTAAGGTATTCAATGTTCATTACGGCTTATTAACATTTAAAGTCATAAACCGACACTCGTCGATCATCGTTTAAGTATAACGATAGTCGTAACCTTACTCGGTTCGTTAGCTCGTATATGTTTCCCTCGGCTTACCGTTATTGGTCCCCGTATAGAGATTACATAAGTTTTATCTTCATTTCTTATCATTTTCGTATCACGCGCATCCATTACATCCTATATAACCATAAGACGCGCGTTAGACTCGAACATGATACACGGTTTACGTTTTCGCATTTCAAGTTCTTCGTTTAATTACTTTTAATCAACGTTTAATTCCTAAAATCATAGTTATACATGTTGTTTAGGAATTCTCTCTTCATGTTATATACTTGCCCCATAATTACCACGCGAAAAATTGGATTAACAAAAGCTCGTGTTGGAAAAAATTTGGTTAAGGGCGCTGCGGCGCCTCCCTTA
Organism: Panax stipuleanatus; assembly: GCA_020205555.1. Taxonomy (NCBI): domain Eukaryota; kingdom Viridiplantae; phylum Streptophyta; class Magnoliopsida; order Apiales; family Araliaceae; genus Panax; species Panax stipuleanatus. Next base: position 5,034,386 of record CM035118.1, read on the forward strand.
GGCTTAATAGCCGGCGCCTCCAGGCAGTGAAGAGGTCCCCCGGCCAGGCGCTGCGGCGTTGGTTTACAAGGCATGGGCGGCGCTGCGGCGCCTGCCCTGAGCCTTTAAATTTTTTTATGCTTTTCATTATGATTCCTTCCCGAGCTCGTAACGTGATCGTTATAACTCAGAATTGGCTCGTTCAAAAGTCATTTTCTCACATATCTTACGTACTTCGATTTCATCGGGACAGAATAAGTTTATGAATCCGTTAACGACAAATTCCCTGTTTAAATGTTCATTACGCGTTCGTTAAACGTTCGTGAGCGTTCTTCGCTCGTTTCTTCGTTTTAAGTTCGAATTCGACCGTTCTTGAGTCCACGACTCTTAAATACATAGTTCTTCGCTATGCCACCGATAGTTCTTCGCTATGCCACCGAAAACCTAGGTTTCTAAGTTAAACGACGACTTTTGACTATCATTCCGGAAATCCTAGTTTACTATGATTTCGACGATTAACATCTTTTCTCGTAAATTTCGCAATAACTTCATTACATGAGATGTTTACGCCAAACCTAATGGAATCAATCAATTAGTTATTCATCTAAGTTCCTAACCAACAATTTGCACCTAACTTATATGCGATGGTTTTCAATTTGTCCATCAACAACAAACTCTAAATTTTATGCATTTTCTTCGATTAATGCTTAATCATTCGATTACGATTCTCACTTAGACATTGCTTATTAACGTTTTTGTTCACTAATAGCCATCCTTATTACTCCGGAAGAGACATGCTCCACCAATTCATTTATCTATAAAAGTTCAATAGAAAAATATTTAAAATTCTAGTTTACATTTTTTTACCTTTGCGTTCTTCGCGTTCATGCTAATTTGTTGAACTACTTAGCTTTCCTTCTCATTGATTCCTTGTTAGCCTCTCTCTTCTCTCTCAATATAAGTGTGTTCAAGTTTGTAAACAAACAAATGAACCAACTAAGGTAGCTTATAAAGGAAAAGCAAGGTGGGGGCATTTTGGACAAAATACCAAACCTCCTTTGCAAAGCTTCCAAAGGAAGCCACTCACCTTGCTTGGCCACCAAGTGGTCGGCCATGACTCACCATGGGGCCCCTCATGGGTTGTCCCATGGGTTTTACCCATCCGGTGACCCATCGATTCGACCCACATGTTCGGTTCTTGGTTCGGGCTTAGAATTACTTCATATCGGGCCTAACTTTGGGCTTGATTTAATTATTCATTGGGCCTTGATATAATTCATCATTGGGCCTCATTCATTGTTTAATTGGGCTTGACAATTGTTTAAGTCCAATAACTAAAGTCCATTAAGGCTTATCCGTATTCTCATCGTATAATTCTCGTATTCTCTTCGTATATACTTCGTATGATATTCGTATTATACGTCGTATTAATCTTCGTATTATACTTGTATAATACCTAGTATTATACTCGTATTCTTCATGTATAATAATCCTTTTTTATTACACTTGAGTTTTTCTTTCTTAGATTTCATTTTCCTTAACCCTTAGGGTTTTAAGTCTTCATGCGAAAATTTCGTTTGCCATAACTGAAATATTATTGTATATTCCATCACGTCTCAGAATTCTATCATTACGCGTTTTTCGGAAATTCAAAAATAATTCCCGAGCAGAAACGGATGAATGATGTTTTAATGGAAATTTTTCGGAAAACTTTTATTTTCGTCTTGGAAATTCAAATCATTTAATCCTAGCACACAGCCAGAATGCTAACCACATTCGCATATTCTAGGTCATAGAACGACCGTTAAACAGCTTACTCACTTTAATAAACATATAATTTCATTTAATTCATATAATCAAATAAAAATTAAATTCACATAATAATCCGATTTTCTCGGGCGTTGCAGATTTCTTACCTGGCTCATAAAAACCAAGTTTTTTTGGTCAAGATTCGCCAATTTGTCATTGACCATTGACTAATCCAGAAGAATCTTCACGCATCTAAATCCCCGTCGAATATTTCCAATTCACTGAGCATATGATGAATCTTTGTTTTTTTTGGGTGATCTTGTTAGGTGCAAGATGATCCACATGCTCTTGGGACAGTGGATTGGGCTCAGGTAATTCCAGAACGTAACAGAGCAAAGCTTGGTTCAAACTATAGGGCGATACCGGTACGCAATATTGGTAAATATAAAAAGGCCATAGAAGCAAGTCCAAGCGTTATGTATCACATGATTTTTATAATGTTATTAAATAGCAGCTTTGTATGTATTTAATTTCAGTATTTTACTTTTTCTTATCTTTTAGTATATATGTATAATTTTTAAATTTTTATGCAATATATAGCCTCTGGGATATCGATATCTGATATCGCATCAAGAATTAATTGCGCAATATGTCTTCTGATATTTTGACTTTGAGGAACTAAGTGCTATAAGGTATGGGCGGTCAGCACCACCTCTAGAATCCTGCTTGAGTTTTGCTCTTTTTTTTGGCCCGGTATTCGTGTATTGCTTTGTTGGCCTTGTGAGGGAGTCCAGGTTCTTTAGTTTGATACGAATAACTGATGGGACTGACTGATCCCTGATGCAGACGTTAGGAATTTAATTTGAGGAGATCGTAATACTCCAATCTTACATCGAAACATGCGGGGTGAACTGAAATGTATATATTCTATTAACTTGTGGTACACCAAAATGACCCAGAAGTTGTCGGGACAGTGGGTTGAGCTTTTAATTCAGGCTTGGTTTGGTGGCGCTGGTTGTTATATGAGCTCTTTTTGGAGCTTCACTCTAGGTTAATTATTTGTAAAATTTGAGGTTTCACGGTGTTTTGAGGTTTTTTACTCTGTTTGGGTGTTAGCTTGTTATTGCAACTTTAGCTGGTTATGATTCTTGTCATTCTTGTGGAGTTGATTATTTTACTAGTGGACCAGGTACCCTAAGGCTATGTTTGTTTGCAAAAATGATGGGTGAGATATGATTATTTGTACTAATTTATTACCACTCTCAATTATTTTATCCCATGATTAGTCTGTTATTTAATCCCATAAACTTTGTTTTATCATTTCTAAGGCTATTTGATGATGGATTATAATCTCAAGTGGAAATATAGTATTATATAATCCCCCTATTGAGGTATCAAATGACCGTAGAAGTGTTCAAAAATAGTTCATGGATTAAATAACGGACTAATCATGGGATAAAATAATCCGAAATGATAATAAATTAGTAATTTCGTACAAATAGTCCTATCTCATTTATCATTGTTGCAAACAAACGTAGCGTATAGGTAATTTCTTCTTGTACCTTCAAATTGAAAATTTCGTAAAGCACACTGCTTACTAGTTACTATGGTATACTTATGATTTTGTGATGAAACTTGGAATGTAAACAAACATTCTCTGTACGTACTGATGCGCCTACAATGAAGATTCTTGAGATCCAATAGTTGCAATAATTCTAGAAAGCATTTTTCTCAATTTCGAGCTAGTACTTTGGCCTGCACTTTCTACACTTTATTTAACGTTTGCAGATGGTTCTAATGCAACCTAATAATTTCAATGTTAGGGTTGTCTGAGACAGAGATGACTTGTTTAAATGTTATTTTCATGGGATACCAGAGAAGTCATTTAAGCTCAAAATATATGTTTTTACTATCTTTCCAAATTATGTGTGAATGAATAAATTGTTTTCTTACCCCCCTTTCCCCCCTCACTATTTATGTTTGCAGAAGCAGTCAAGTTATTGAAGAAAACGTACTTCAGTGGAGGTTTGTGGTTAGACCTCTTTTACCAATAAAATTAAGAGGTGCTACTTTCATTCACTGTTGACTTGTTTGCAGGCACAGTGGATGCATCCATTGCTGATATTGACTTTGTCAGAAGAAGAAAAGGTGCTGAGGAGTCTTTTGAAGATGGTACCATATCATTCTTGAGCATTGCATCCATTCACCATGGGTTCAATATTCTCAATACTTTAACGATATCTGCTATCTCGCGGTATGTCTGTTAAGCTTTTGCATAAACAAACACAATCTTTGTAGTCATCTTGGTTATGCTTTTAGATGAATTTGGGTTACCAATTCCACTAGCTACTCGTAATTTTAATGGATTTTATGTAATTCTTCTTTCCAGATGTGGGGATTGTGTACATCTTTTTTTTTTTTAAATTTATTTTAACAGAAAAATATTATATTCACTTTTAAGTCAACAAATTATGCTTCGGTTTTTATTGCCATCAGCTTATCTTTACGACATGTGGTATGATGATTGTAAAATCTATAATCCCCCTTCCATGGGATGGTCATCAAAGATAAATGATTTACAGCATAGTGGCATAGACCCAACCCCCACAGTGGAAATTTGGGTGCAAATCTCTTCCCCCTCCATATAATGTTGATGATTTCAATGATACCAAAATGACGATATGAGGAGTTTCTTATTGGCTTAATGGTCTTTTTAATATGGAGCAGTCCTGATGAATTTATTAAGTTCCATGAGCACAGAAGTTAATTAAACAAGGATAATATTCGTTGCATAATATTTATATTTTCCTTTTCAAATTGATAAAATTCTTTCTGCTTTCATGGAAAGATGAGGGAACGATAAGATTAGTTCCCTTCTCTCTCATTGGAGTAAGTTCACATCCTAGGTTTTTTTTCTCCGTAAATTCATTATTGAGTTAGCATTCTCATCTTGAATTGCTATCAAGTTCAAGAATATTGGTGTGTTTTCCATGTTTTCTTACTTTTTCTTGATTGGTATGCGAATACATAACCTCATGTCTTCCTTGCGTATTAGTTCACCTGAAAATTACGTGTTTTGATATGACCTATATCTTGTTATTTTCAAGGCATACAACATCACTTGCCACATATGTGAGGAATAAGCTTTTGACCTTGAGGCATGATAATGGAGGCAATGTCTGCACAATTTACGGAGTTAATTCTAAGGTCAGATATCAAAATTTAAGTTATTATTCATAGAAGTTAGTAAGACAAGCTACTGCACCTTACCCAATTATTCAGACATCGTTTTTTCAATAATAAATATGCAAGACTTCAATGGTTCTTGGAACTAAATTAAAGTCTGGAGTTACTAACCCAAATCTGATCCTGTCAGAAGGAAACTCGATTGTTGGGACAAACATAACACTTGTGGAGTTGAGGCTTTTTCTCAAATTCTTCCTCCATTAGTAGTGGGACAAAAGATAAATTAAAAGTTCTCATAATTGTTCAAGTACAAAGACTGATGTTACAAATTGATAGTGTTGCTATTCAAGAAGACAGACAACGATGCAAGAGCTTGCATCAGTCCTTCTAAACTCCTAATTTTATACAAATCAAAGCATAAATGAAATGATTTGTTGATTCAGTTGACATCCTAATGGTTTTCATTTTTTGTTGGGATGGAAGAGAAATGAAAAATGGAGAGGTTTTAAGACTTTTCCACTTGCTCTTCATACTAAACAAACAAATACAATTCCCCTTCATTTTTCTCCACTTTTAATGTTCTTTCACTTTCCATTATTCTCTAATTTTCCCTACCCCATCCCTTCTCCTAACGAGTCAAAACCCGGAAGCACTATGCATATAGAAATCACTTTTTACCTCTTAAATTCAGCTTTGAGAAGTCAAAGCACATTAGACAGATCTGATCACTTTGAATCTTCTTCCTCTTTCTGTAGTTTCTTGTAATTTTCGTATACCAATTAATGAATATAGTATCATTATCACTATGTTACTGTGGTGCTTGATGTGACCTGCATTTTCTGTCAATTTTACATTTTTGCCTGGAATTTTGAAAGACTTGTGATATTAGTTTGAATTTTCATTTTTAGGTGCCATGTAATCATCTGGGTCCAACTGTCTCATTCAATTTGAAGAGGTCAGATGGGTCTTGGTTTGGCTACCATGAGGTGGAAAAATTGGCTTCCCTATCTGGAATCCATCTACGGGTAAGATTCGAGGAACAATTGTCTCCTTATATATATATATATATTCTTATAAAGTCCCCATTGTAAAAGTCAAGCTTTGCAGTCCTATATATGAACCCTGTTGGCTAATTAAATTACTAGAACTTTTTTTGGACTGAATTCATAGACATGGTATTAGAGTAGGCAATGTCATTCACGTGAATGCCTCAATGGGCAATTAATGTACCGGATACTTCTCGTCTGCTATAAATTGTTTGTGTTCTTGGCTCATGGAACGCCATGTGTGAGGGGGCATGTTAAGAAACAAGTTATGTTTTGCAGCCCTACACATACAGTATAGGTTTGTTCGTGTACTAGCTTATGATGCGTTTGAAGGTCCAAACACACTTGAGAATCTTGTTCGTTTAAAAGTAGCTTATTCCTAATGCAATTTATTTAATTCACAAACACAACATTTGGGTCCAAACGCAAAATTCATTCTTAATCGTGTTTTTTGCTCATCTATTTCAATATATGTGATCCACTCGTGCTCCCTCATGTGAATGTATAATCTCTTTGCTGCCTACTATTTCTATGAATTCTTGTTGTTTCATTCACCTAGTCCACTCCTTAAAGTATTCAATTGAGGTATCATTATTAATATATTTGATATATCCTAGATAAACTTTGCTCACCTATGACTGACATATATTCTTTCTTGATCTTCCTCCTCCATCCTCTCTCCTCCTCCCACAGTGGAGAATGAGTTCTTTTAAGGACTAACCATGCTATTGAAGTTTAATTATATAAATTATGTGAGGGACATTAAGAGAAATGCCCTTGCAACCCCCTCAATCCATTAAAGAATAAAGATTATTCACATCTTTTCCACGTTGACAAATTATTGGTCCAGAGTTCCTGTTAGGGTTTTCCTAACCTAAGTTGGAGAGATGAAAGATTTGCAGGGAAAGGAGATTATTGGATTAAACATTGAAAAGCAGAAGAAAACAGGTGAGAATGACTTAAGCAGGTACAGTTCCTCCTATATTGGGGAAGAATCGGACAATAATCGATCTTGTACCGGAAAAGGTTACCCCACCACGTCATTAACCAGGGTATTTTTAGAGGTCAATGGTCCTTGGTCACGTGCTGTTAGTTGCCCCCATACATTGCTATGATGAAGCTAAGTGGTTATAATTTCCCGCTCGACAACCCATGTCTTTCTCTCTATCAATCCAATCCCTTAATCAATAATTCCACGCACTTTGTGCCTTAATGAGTCTTCTGCCAGTAGCCAAAGTGGCCTAAAGACCGGTGTTATTATGTGGCTTGTCATGAATAATCCAAGAGCTTGTTTGAGATCCAAGACCGGTCTTCAATATGTCATAATGACATTTGCTGCACTCCGAGAGGTCCACATGTCACTCTTCATTGCAGTTGTGCACATGTCATTACTTGATAGTTTGACTACCTGTTGTACACGTGTCATTATCCTTCGAGTGGCTCACGCACTTCCTTCACTAACACACGCTGATTGACTATTCTGACTCATGTGATCCAAATTCCATATGCGGCCCATACAAATCAAACAATTATTTATGTTGATTTTGTGGTTATTAACTCTGTGAAAAGGCTAATTAAAGGTTTAAAGAATTTTTTACATTTAATGCCCGTCATTAATATGGGTAAAAATGGAGACCGGAAGATATATTATCAATATCAATGCACTCGGTTAGCTTAATTTATCGGACCCACCATGAGCTCAAATCAAGTCTCAAATTTACTGCCCTAAGAGCATAGTTATCATGGCATCGCCTAGGCAACGACTAGGTGTCTTGGTGTTGGAGAAGGGAAAGAAAACGCCTTGGACGCCGAGCCGCTAAGGCTCATGCATTGGTAGCGGGCCCAAATTAAGTGATCAAGTCATTTTTTATCATATCTCATCATAACTCATGGACTTTTCAAATTACCCAAGTAACTCAACCCGTGACCCTTACCTAACCTAACCCATGAACCTACTCCTTTGAATGAGAGTGATGCTCTTGAGGAGATGGAAATGACTTTGCTTGATCTATTATGACTAGAGATGGTAGAGAGCGGAGACTTTTTCATAGTGTTAGTTATTATGTTTTGAGTTTTAGTGTATATAAAATTTTATTGTGCAATATACTTTTGAAGTAAAATAAATAATGTATAAAGTGCACATTGTTTACGACTTGTCGCCATACGGACGCCATGACGGGCGCCTAGGCGTCCTGGCAGTCAACTACCGCCGCGTTCCGCCTTGGTGCCGTGACAACTATGCCTAAGAGTACTATATAGTCGTCTCAAATCATCATATATCAGGTCCACCCAAAAGGTCATGATGTTGGTACTCTTGGTAGTAACCTTTAAATTTGTCAGGAAAGGGCAGGGAAAGGGCAAACTGGGAAGAGGGGAATAGTTAGTATATTTTAGAGTTAAATATTTTATGCACATGTAAGCACGTGGAGGTTATTAGCATATGTGTGAAGGATAAGAGAGTGGTGTAGGT